>JASDQU010108453.1:305687-316115 GCA_032191745.1 Picea mariana | reverse complement strand
CCCTAAAACCTCTTACCACCTCAGGGGGGGGGTCCGGAATACCACCCTTCCCCCAAAAAACCGCTTTCGTAGCGTTTTGAACAATTAACTTGTAAAGATAATTCCGGGCAGAATAAATCGAATTTTGAAAAACCAAGAGAGGTTTTGTTCCATAATGGGATGAAGAACAAAAACCTCTCTCATGTTTTTCACAGATTCCATGAGTAGGGATAATCGAAGCCATCTTCAAGGCCCAGTTTTTCGGTTTTCCATTTTCCTGTTGCAGTCCTGATTTTGCGGGAGTTGTTTCGGTGAGCTGGAGGCAAATTTGGTGAAACCGAAGGAGGTTTGTATCCATCACATGCCCATATACAATAACCTCCTTCATTTTTTTACCAGGTGTCAGCATTGAAGAGAAACAGATGTCTGTACGGACCCCTTTTTTGCATAAATTTGGCCCGTCTTTCATGGCGAACAGCTCAATATTTTCAGGGATTTTTGTTATTTTTGGCCAGGATTGCCCATCTTTCAAATAAGGAACTCGAAAGTGATACTTTTGATAGTTTTTTGGCTCCTTAAGATAGGATCCGATCCTGTTGTTATGGAAACTATTTGATCTTGTACTATTTTTAGTATTTCAGTTCCTGTTTAATAGGATCTATGTTTTTTTATGTAAAGGCTATAAAGCCTATGCTTTCAAGGGGAATGAGGTTAGACTAGCAGGGAGATGACAAGGATATTTTTCTATCCACTGTGAAATGTTTCAAATACTATAAGTCACTATCATGAAGAAATACAAAGGCATTTCTATTTCCAGATTCTTGTGTCATGTTTAAGTGGTGAAGTGTTCCTCTTATGTAACCTGCTATTTTTCCTGTTCACCTGCTTTTTCCTTTCTGTATTGTTTATGAGAAGATAATGTGCAGGATTTTTTCTTAAACACCCTGTGCTAGCTCCAAACAATATATGTGTTTTCTTTCCATGATTGAAATGTAGAATTCGGATGAGATCTTCTCTGCATTTGAAATGAATTTATGTCTTTTCTTCCTTTCCCATTTTATAAGATTTAAAGGATCCACTGATATGATTACCTTGCCTATTTATAGTTTGTTTTAGCTATTCATTCATTCAACACTTTGATTTTTTACTCCCATATCCCAATGGTCTTCTTTTGTTGTCTCAACCAGAAAACTCCAAGAACATATCCTATTCTGCATAGCTAGCCTAATATCCTATTTCAAACAAATCTAAATTTGACAAAGAGATCCCTCTTTGAGTCTTGGAGGGATAGATCCCTGAATCGAAGCGGTTTTGATGTTGCCTTTGTGACTGCCTCCACAACCTTGGGAAAATTACAAAGTGATAACATAATGGCGACCATACTAGGGAACTTTCTCTAGTAGTGCACTTCAAGTTCCAGATCTGATCATTGATGGTGGACGGTGACCAGACACAAGAAGGATGAGATCATTCACCTGGCGACTCCAATCTTCAGATCAATTCCAATTCAAAGACTCCACTGGAGGAAGAACCTAAAGCATGGCCAAGCAGTCTAGAAGACCAGGTACTCAAGCTCAAATTGCATTCAAGACATCTTTGGTTTTATCTGCAATCATGTTTTGTCTTTTTTTAAGCCTGATCAAAAGTATATTACTGAAGATTACATTGACCACCTATTGATTGATGAGCCCCAAGAGATCATATCCCCAATTGTAGATTATGTACATACTCATACACCTATGCACACCCCAGATGCATCTGTAGAAAGCCTAGTGAGACATAAGCCTCATGCTTTATCTCCTACTCTTGCTAAACCTCTGGATGGTTGTAAGACTCTTGCTTCATCTCCTGTGCTTGCAAAATTCCCAGACTGATACAAGCCTCTAGATTTGCCTCCTATTCTCCATGACCTCCCTGTCAATTACATCAATAATCTACCCAGGTTTGATGGAGAAAATGGGAAGATCACTGCTGAAAAACATATTCAAAACCTTGAGGATTTTCTTGATCAGTTTGAGATAGAAGATGATGATGTCTGCATCATAACTTTTTCCTTATCATTGCTAGGTAAAGTCAAGAATTGGTTTAAGAATCTTCCAGCCGGAAGCATCAGAAATTTTCATCAATTCATGCAAGTTTTCTTAGATAGATGGGTGATCATGAGAAATGCATTTCTCATCCTAGAAGAGTATGACCATTTGAAAAGATAGCCAGGGGAAAAAGTACAACAGTTTTCAGCAAGGTTCAATAAGGTATATCATGCAATGCCTGTTGATATGAGGCCACCCCCAGGATCAGCCCACTTGCATTTCCTAGATGCCTTCGATCCTGAGATGGAATTCCAATTAAGAGAAAGGAACACTACAACTCTCGAAGAAATGAAGAAAATTGCAGTTGATGTGGAGACCAACTTGCTGATCAAAAGGTCAAAGGTAAAGAACAAAGAAAATGAGCAGTTGAAATCTTCAGAAGCTAAACTGGACATTCTGTCCAACACCATGGAAGAGATGATGCAGAGGATTAGATTAAGAGAAAAGCTTGGTGTTCAAAGACATCATGTTCCATTGATCTCAGAGAAAGAAACAGCCATTGTTCCCAAACACTTTGCAGTGGTCACCGTTCCCAAACACTTTGCAGCCCAGCCTTAGTATTCTGAACCACCAAAGGATTATTTCATGTATTCAATTCACAACGTAGTCAAAGTAGAAGCTCCATCTCAGCTTGTTGAAAAGCCACCAGCTGATATGATGTGCATGTTTGATGACATTTCATTCATGGATGATTTACCCAAGTGTGATCAGTATGATGATAATCATGAGGCTAAAATAGATGTGGAATGTTCAAAGAAATCAACAACATATGATTGGAAGGAGGAAGATGCAGAAAATTTTCAAGAAAATGCAAATTGCATGCCCCTATGTTTTGCCTCACTCTTGAGAAAACGTTGCCAGCATATTGTAAACAGTAAGAAAGAGGAATGTTCTAATGCATCAGTTGAAGAGGACAAGGATGACACGGAAGTTGATCCAGAGGTGCAACCCTTGAGCATTTTTGAAGGTCAAACCTCAGATGAAGTCATGAAACCTGAAACAAGTGATGAGCTGATCCATCTTGATTCATTGCCTCTATGCTTTAATTCATTTCAAATTTTGAGGGGAAATCTTGGTCAGATTCTAGTTGAAAGTCGCAGTGTAAGCCATGAAGCACCACTAGAGCCAATGCCACCATTATCTAAAACATTTTATAACCCTATAGCTGATATTATGGATAATGTGTGTTTTCAAAGTCAATTTTCATTTACCCCCAATGATTTCAAAAATAGTTATGATATGGATATGATCAGACAATCGACTATAGGGGTGTGTTCAGCAGAAGCATCATTTCAGAACCCATCAAAAAAGTTGCAGCCATGTTAGGAAGTGCATGAGGATGCAAATAGCACAACTACAACATCAAATCATGAAGTTGAGTTGGTTAAATTTGAATATCCAGTAATAGGTCAAGTCTATCTTGATCCGGTGGCTATTTATATGGAGAAATTGTTCATCACAGAGCCACAATGCATTCCCATCATTTTTGTTATCTGTCATGTTTATCAAGCTCTTTGTAATGAAAATGAGGATGGAAAGCATTTCATGATGCCTATGCAAATTCTATTTCTGATATTGTTTGAAACCATTGAAAGAGCAGAGTTGTTAGAGAAGTTGCTTGACTGGCTACATTGGCATTATTGTATCATTTAGAACAACAAAATTATCATTAGCATAGGGTAGGTAAGAAAAAGTGAATAAGCTCAGCATTCTGAGCATCTCTTTTTTCAGCAGCATTCATTTTAATTTGGTTTCAGTTGCAAGATCAAAAAAGGTACAGGTTGCAGAATAAGATTTTGGGATCAGCCCAATGGATAAAGCATCGGTCTGCATGTTCAAAGGTCTGATATTCTTGACACCTCTTGAAAGAGATGCCATCCCCAGGTGGAGCCTATATTAGGGTCCTATAATCATAGGTAACTCAATTCTTCGACTGTTGATTTGGCGTTTCTCTCATGATGACGAAGTCTGGCTCGGTTGATCCCATTTCTCCCCTCCATTCATTTTGCTCGATCCTCCATCACCTTGTTGCATCCTTCATCCACGTTGCGCCCTCACTCCCTTGTCCTTTTGTCCAATCGACTACATCCTTCTCGCCACCCATCCATGCATAAACCAAACTTAGGCTAAAAGAATAATAGATTAATAAGGTTAGCAATAAAATTAGTGTAGTTAAACTAGGCTAGACTAGTTAATAATTAATTAATTAATCAATTAATTAATTAATAGTTAAGTTAGTTTAGTAACTAGGTTAGTTTTTTATTAATTAAAGATTAAATAAAAGTTAAAATAAATAAATAAAACACAAAAAAATAACAAAAAACATATTAAAACATATAAATAATTAAAAAACAAAATATAAAAATTTTAATACAAAAACAAACGTAAATAAAACAAAAGCTAAATATAAAAATTAAAAAACAAAATATAATAAAAATATTAAAACAAAACAAAATAAAAAACATAAAATAAAACAAAACAAAATAAACATAAAATAAAAACCCAAAATACAACCTATCCTAAGTTTCTACCCACCCCAACTTCACGCATACTCACCCCACATAAAAACAAATCATTTTAAATCGACAGATATAAAAAATTCTGGACCCCCCCTTGCCATCTGAAACTTAACGCGGGGGGGGTCCAGAATGAAATAGTTTATAAAACCACCCTCAGACAAGTGTTGGCTCCATGAGCCAAAGGACCCCCCCGCCCCCCCTAAATCCGCTTACCACCTCAGGGGGGTCCGGAATACCACCCTTCCCCCAAAAAACCGCGTTCGCAACGTTTTGAACAATTAACTTGCAAAGCTAATTCCGGACAAACTAAATCGAATTTTGAAAAACCGAGAGAGGATTTTCTCCATAACAGGATGAAGAACAAAAACCTCTCTCATTTTTTTCATGGGTGCCATGAGAAGGGAGAATATAAGCCATCTTCAAGGCCCATTGTTTCAGTTTTTCATTTTCCTATTGCAGTCTTGATTTTGTGGGAGGTGTTTCAGTGAGCTAGAGGCGAATTTGGAGAAACCTAAGGAGGTGTTTGTCCAACACATGCCCATATACAATAACCTCCTTCAGTTTTTTCCTAGGTAACATCATTGAAGAGAAACATATGTTTGTGCGAACCCCCTTTTTGCATAAATTTGTCCCGTCTTTCATGGCGAATAGTTCAATATTTTCAAGGATTTTTGTTATTTTTGGCCAGGATTGCCCATCTGTCAAAGAAGGAACTTGAAAGTGACACTTTTGATAGGGTTTTGACCCCTTAATATTGGATCTGATCCTGTTGTTATGGAAATTGTTTGATCTTGTACTATTTTTAGTATTTCAGTTCTTGTTTAATAGGATCTTTGTTTTTTATGTAAAGGCTATAAAGCCTATGCTTTCAAGGGGAATGAGGTTATACTGGTAGGGAGATGATAGGGATATTTTCCTGTCCACTGTAAAATGTTTCAAATACTGTAAGTCACTGTCATGGATAAATACAAAGGCATTCTATTTCTAGATTCCTGTGTCATGTTTAAGTGATGAAGTGTTCCTCTTATGTAACCTGCTATTTTTCATGTTCACCTTCTTTTTCCTTTCTGTATTGTTTATGAGAAGATAATGTGCGGGATTTGTTCTTAAACACCCTGTGATGGCTCCAAACAATATCTGTGTTTTCTTTCCATGATTGAAATGTAGAATTCAGATGAGATCTACTATGCATTTGAAATGAATTTCTGTCTTTTTTTCCTTTCCCATTTTATAAGATTTAAAGGATCCATTGATATGATTACCCTGCCTGGTTATAGTTTGTTTTAGCTATTCATTCATTCAAATCTTTAATTTTTTACTCCCATGGACCAATGGTCTTGTTTTTTTGTCTCAACTAGAAAACTCCAAGAACATATCCTATTCTGCATAGCTAGCCTAATATCCTATTTCAAACAAATCTAAATTTGACAAAGATATCCCTCTCTGAGTCTCAGAGGGCTAGATCCCTGACTCGAAGCGGTTTTGATGTTGCCTCTGTGATTGCCTCCACATCCTTGGGAAAATTACAGAGTGATAACTCTGACCCTAACTAATGAAAAACCTAATAACCTGTATTTTGAATCATAGGAAACCCAATCCCCCACAGGATCAATCATTATTCAAGAATTAGTTGAATTTCAAGAAATCACTGTGTAAAATGGAAATTGTTATGAAACATCCCAAACTAACCAACAACATTAACATTTAATTTTTTGGTCCATTTGGATCATTTATCACTTATTCCTCTGGTCTTCACCAGAGGAGTTGTGATTAAATTCACCAATTTTTACATGAACCCACCTCCTCATCGACAAACCTATCACCAACTCGCTCTATCACTATGGGTAACTTGATATCAAATCCTTTGTTATTCACTGGAGGATTTGGCACAAATGCCATGGGCCGGATCGAAGAAATTCCCACAAATTTGATAGGTACCATTGGTGTTCTTCCCATAAACTTTCCCGATGTACACTGATGCTTTTCACCATAACTTCTTTGATATACTGAGCCATCCACTGAAGCAATTAATACCAACTCTTTCAATAGATATTGGAGAAATTCGTAAACATTTCTCTGGTCTCAATTGTTGAACCTATTTTAAGGTGGTTTATTCTCTATCTCTCACCAAGACATAAATGATGCTTGCTATTATACTATATTTATTAGATGATCACCTTCCACCCAGCAATAGCATCAGTGATTCCTCGGGTATTTCTTATGAGATATTTAGGCAAATTATTTATGTATATATATGTATCATTTATGATTTTTTCGTTGCACTAATATCATCCTTACTTTGTAGATTCAGACATGTCTCTAAGGAAGAAAACAACCAGTAAATAAGATTCCATCGAGGCCTTCGGGAGTGGTCATCAAATCGAAGATGAGTCAAACGTTGTCAGGGCAGTTTATGATGATACCTCTAGTTTCTTGGAAAATGGAGAATAGGTTCTCAGATGGGGTGATGTATATCAAATGTTTAAAAAACAGAAGTTCTCTATTGATGTAGAGAACCAGGGAAAACTAAGGATTTTCAAGAAAATCCAAAGGTATGGAATTCATAGAGTAGCAACCTGCATTGTTGTATTCCCCTGCGCTAACACCATTTCATATATACTAAAGCATGTGGATTTTGGCAACAAGTATGTTTGCAATGCTAGGGGATAACCTATAGATTTATTTCGGCTCGAGGACTTAGCCAAATGTTATCATCTGGAGAAGGGCACCAATATGCTAGATAGTTAACTTCTTGGTGAATTCAAGCATACATACAAGGATTTATGTCGTATCTGGTATAAGTTATATAATCAGTTCAAACTCGGGCCACCGGAGAATATCCCACCATCGGGCTTAGAAAACCTTATCAATACATGGTGGCCATGTTATGGAGACTATATGGGGAACAAGATGCCTCCAAATTTCCCCTATCATATATGTCGTTGATGTACTATTGCGCAAACAAAGGATTATTGTTCAATTGGGAAAATATCTTATCAACAAACCTCACAAAAGTGTTCACAGCAATTGTAGAAGCCCATCTCGGGACCTTCCTAAGATTCCAAATGTCATCATACCTCATAGATGTCATGTTTGTGGCCCACCAATACCCAAATATGGTTTGGGCATGGAAGCTAACGGACGCATCCATTCATATATACTCAAAGTGCTCTGGGAGCATAAGTACAGAACATAGTACCAACATATATGTGAGCACTTCCTGGCTCCGCTATACGAGTACATATTTTTCACGCATACCCTAGAAGAGTTGGCATACCACAGAATCATATCCCTATATGATCAACTTGAAATCTGGACACTATACCTTCGAGAAAAGAGTGCATGAATCAGACAAAATAGAAAATTTGAAATTGTTATTACCTATACTTTATTTTTTCTTTTCTGAACTACTCCCAATTTTGTCTTTACTTTGTACACATGTCACTTAGTAGAAGGAAGATGAAAATTTTTGCAACAATTTCTTTAGGGGAATACAATAAGTCACAAGGGATTTAGAAAAAAATTGTATAAATATAGGAAGAGACTCACTTAGAAGGGGCTCTTCAAGCTTTGTATACACTGAAAACTATTTTTGGACAAAATACTTGGTTAATGAATATTGAGAAGCCCTCAGGGCCATTTTTACAAAAGAGTGAACAACTTGCATGTGTTTTTGTTTTTCTGTGAACTATTTCAGGTGGACTGTATGTTTTTCATATCTACTGTAAGGATATGTTTTCTTATAGACTAATTTTTGCAGTTTTTTTATTCCTCTTTACCTTTTGTATGTATTGAGCATATGAGTTTTGATGTATGTAGATAATATAGTTTGGAATTTTCTAGTTATATATTTTGCATGTGTGTGTTTCTAAATCAACATCTTCATTACAACTATCTGAATGAAGTTTCTAGTAGAGTTTAGTTTCAATACAACTCATCTGGTTATGACATCTCACTCCTAGCTAGGATAGGATAGAATAGAATATAAGTGGATTAGATTTGTTTTCATACATAGTCTTCATATGCATATTTACACTGCATAACCATCCATATCACCCTCACAACTAGTAATGGCATTCGGGCCAGAATAATGATGTCAGTTCTCCTAAACCAAATGATGCATAGTCTAAGTGGGACTTTGTATCAGGGAGTACCCCTTACTGTTGTTGGGAAATTATGTCATTCCAACAGAATCGGTGCTAGAATGAGGGCCTAAACATGTATGGATTACATCAATGCAACACATAATATCAAACCCTCTGAAAATACTCCTAGTCCAACCCTTTTCCCTAATATCAAACCTGAATGGGAGGTTACCTTTGAAGACACAAATCCTACATTCAAAAGTACCACTGGAAGTCCCGAAACCCATATAGAAACTTGGTTTTCTATACCCTACAAGGAATTTATTGAGACTTGTCATATCACGCGAGCCTATGACAAACTGCTTGGTCAGTTATTTGTTGCCTCCGAACTACCCATGAGAAGAACTACCCGCATGATACAACCAAAAAAACACCCAAATATTCTGTTTGACTCTATCAAATATTTAATTGAAACCACTCTTCAAGATGTTCACGTACCCTTAAATTAGTTTCCCCCTACCCCTCGTAAAACAAAACATAACATTGACGGTGAAAACCCGAAAATCGATCTCAAATAGATCATGGGTGATCGGTAAGAAAAAATGGTAGTAATCCCACCATGGTTATCTAAAGGTTCTCTGAACTTGGCAAAGCCCTTACCTGAGATGGCCAGAAAATCGAAAAATCTCCTTCCGAAATTTGATCCAAACAGACCTAGTTCACCTGAAGATCACGTTAAGAAATTCTTCTTAGCTATATTCCTACTCAAAATTCAACACGAAGATGTGGTTTGTATGATTTTTCCTTACACCTTTGTAGGTAGAGCTTCTACCTGGTACTTTAATCTCCCACCAAGCTCCATAACCAGTTGGCAAGATTTTGAAAAGGTTTTTATTGAAAATTTTGGGGGAAGAAAAAATAGTGTTTCCTTATACAAAGAATAAAGGGCCATAAAAATGGGAAAAAGGGAAAAGGTGAAGGAATTCAATAAACATTTTATCATGATCCTCACTAAATTCACTGCTGAAAATTCCCCTTTGAATTCCTTAGCCATTGAATACTTTACTTCATCCCTAATCCCATCTATAGGAATGTTTGTTAAACGCGTGGTAAGGACACATTGGCTCCTAATTTTGAAGAATATAAGATTGTTGAGAAAGATTTATCCACTTACTATAGCCACCCATATTTCGGAGAAACCAAGTCAGTTGTAAATCAACCTCTATTGTTGACAAAACTCCCTGAGAAGGAACCAAAGGATATTGACAGTGTAGTCAAGTTGGTTAAGAATCTGTCCAATGAAGTTGTCGATCTCAAGAAGAATGTTAGAGAAGGACCTTCAATGAATATACCTTTCCACCCATTCTTCAAGAGGAATTAAAACCAATCCAAACCATCGAAGCATCATAACTCACATTGAATCTAGATACCTTCAAAAGTGACAACTTATGCTCATATCACCAACAAAATCACTCTGAAAAAACCTACCCACAATGGGTCAACTCCATGACCTCTATATCAATTAGTTTCTAGATCAACAAATTTTAAATGATGAACAACCCACTGAAGTGGGAACTGAAGAGACTACTAAGGAAACCCCTCAAGAGTCTGTTATGTCCATGTTGGATTGGTGTATTGATTTAGATGATGATAAAATTGAGGATGTTTTTATTGGGGACACACCTGTTATGAAAGAGGCTCCTAGTTGATTTTTCAAGACGGGTGATATTGTGTATACATACATATATATATATA
>JASDQU010108453.1:259582-299501 GCA_032191745.1 Picea mariana | reverse complement strand
ATATATATATATATATATTGACGTTTGGAATATTTTTTTGATGGATCAAAATATCAATATGGAGTCAGGGTAGGATGTATCATCATCAATCCACATCAACGTAAAACATTCATATCCTATCACTTGGAATTTGAATGCACCAATAATACCACCAAATTATGAAGCCTTGGTCCAAAATTTGAAGAAATCCATTGACCTTAAGGTAAAATTCTTACGGGTGTTTGGTGATTCAGAGATAATCGTCGTACATGTAAGAAACATCATTCATTGATTGTCCCCACACTTGAGAGGCTACCAACAAGAGGTATGGAATTTACTTCATTCTTTCGAATCTTTTAATATTGAAGCTATACCTCATTGCCAGAATGTTGTCATGGAAATTTTGGCAAATGCGGCCTCTAAATATACACCTCTTAACGATGGTTTTTCTGTTGAAATCATGTTCATGCCTTCCATACCAGATAACGTCACAAACTAGAGGGTATTCAATAATGATATCCAAATCATCAACTTCCTTACCAACCCAGAAGGAAGTTGATGATCAAAGAAGGCTACCAACATGCTACCAACATGAGGCTACCAAGATGTATCCAAACTAGAGGCTACCAACATGCTATTCCAATCAAAGAAGGGGTCAATCCATTCCAACAAAAATTAAGGAAGATACATATGACCCTTGAACCACTCATTCAAAAGGAGTTAAAGAAGTTGTTAGATGCATTTATAATATTCAAGGTTCATCATTCAACTTGGGTGTCGAATATGGTTCCCATCAGGAAAAATTCAAGAGAAATTAGGATATGTATAGATTTCTGAAATCTGAATCAAGCTTTCAAAAAAAGACAACTACTCAGTTCCCCCCATGGAACAGATCCTGTAGTTTGTCGCTGGCTCTGAAATGTTCTCTCTATTGGATGGGTTCTCAGGATATAACCAGGTTCTTGTAGCAGAACCAGACCGATTAAAAACTACCTTCAGGAGAAGGTGGGGGACATATGCTTATCGTAGGATGCCCTTTGGTTTAATTAATGATGGCGCTACATTTCAAAGGGTAACATACATCACTTTTAAAGGTCTAATCATTCAAAGTGTGGTGATCTATCTCAATTATGTGACTATTTATTTAAAGTAGAGAGATGATCACCTAAAGAATTTGAAGAAAATATTTGAGCATTGTAGGAAGTATGGTATCTATATAAATCCAAAGAAAATCATTTTTGTTGTTTCAAAATGTATTTTAATGGGGCATTTTATTTCTAAGGATGGGATTTCGATAGACCCAGAAATAACCAAAGCTATCATGCAAGTCCCACCACCACACAACAAGAGGTCCATGCAATCCTTTTTCAGTAGAATAAATTTTGTAAGAATATTCATTCTAGTTTTTTCTCAAATTGTGAAACACCTTCAACGGATGATAAAGAAGGATGTTTAGTTCAAATGGACATATGTTGAAAAGGAGGCTTTTTAGAACATAAATGTTTTCATAGAAGTTGTGCCATCTCTACATAATCCAAATTTTACCAAGGAATTTTTGGTGTATACCTTTGTGTCATGTCATTCCCTTGCATCAGTGCTCACATAAAAGAATGAGCAAGGGAATGAATGCCCCATTTCTTTCATGAGAAATAGGTTACAGGGAGTTGAACTAAATTACCCACCAATGGATAAACAATATTTTTTTGTCCATAAAGCAATTAAACAAATCAAACCATACATTCTGAAGAACCACACTAAAGTGATCGTTCCTCACACAGAGGTCAGATCTCTCTTTGTATAGAGATATGGGAGAGAAATGAGGCAACATGATGACAACCCTACAAGAATACGACTTAGAATTTAAACCAGGGAACATCGACAAAGGTCAAGGCCTCTGCAAATTGGTGACCAAGATCACAGATGTTGAAATTCAAGAAGAAGACAGTTAGCAAGAGGAGTTAACCCTATACACACAACAATTTCCCTACATTATGGATATTGAGGACTCATACTATAATGATCTCATGTATTGTATTCATCATGGTACAACCCCAGAACACCTCAACTATAAGAAGAAAAGAGCACCAAGACTGAAATATTTACAATATCAGTTGGTTCATGGCATCTTGTTCCAAAAAATTATGATGGAGTACTACTTCGATGCCTTGAAAAACAAGATGTTGATAAAGTCCTCAAGGATATGTATGATGAGCTAGTGGGAGGCCATTTCTTATGAGAAAAAATAGCTCATAACATATTGAGAGTCGGATACTATTGGATGACGTTGTTCAAAGACACTCATGCATATTCACGAAGTTGTGAAGCCTGCCAAAAATCCATTGGAAGAGAGTATAAGGTCATTGTTTTGCTTCAACTTGTTGTTGTTGAAGAACCCTTTGAAAAATGGGGGTTGGATATCATTGGTGAGATCAACCGTCACTCATCAAATAAGCACAAGTATATCCTAACTACTATCAATTATTTTACGCATTGGACTAAATTAATACCATTAAGTAAGGTGAATGATGAAACAGTAATGAATTTCCTTGAACAACACATTATCATTAGGTTTGGGATGCCTAGCTCTCTTGTGTTTGATAATGCAACATAATTTTCATCATTAAAATTTTTAGAGTTTGATTTTGATAAGGGGATTACTTTGAAATATGCAACCAACTATCACCCTCAAGGCAATGGCTTGGTTGAATCCACAAATAAGAACCTAATATGAATCCTTAAGAGAAATGTAGTCGATCACCAAAGAAACTAGCATAACGCCCTACCCAATGCCCTCTGGGTTGATCATGTCACCCCTAATGCCTCTATAGGGACTTCTCTGTATTTTCTTATCTATGGGAAAGAAATTATTCTACCTCCAAAAATTTATCTTCCCTCCCTACAACTCACCCAACAGTCTTGTGGGAGAGAATGTCTTGTCATGCAACGACGTATTGATACTTTTCTTAACGTAGAAGAGAAATGCACCAAGGAAAAAAACAATTTTGAATCTCACCAACAGAACATTAAGTGTTGGTTTGATAAGAATTTTGCGGGTGAGAAGGACTTTCAAGTTGGCGAAATGGTTCTCAAATGGGATAAGTCACATGAGGATAAAGGAAAACATTCAAAATTCCAAGAATTTCGGCTTGGACCTTTCATGATCAAAGATAAAATTGGCCAAGGAACTTACTGGTTACAAAATCTTGAAGGGAACATTGACCTCCTCCTTGTTAATGGCCAAATCCTGAAACATTACATTAGCTAGCCTCTATTGTAGCTCCTTTCTTGTATATAACTAAAGAATTTGTTTTTATTTTTTGCTCAATTTTACTTTGATTTATGTTTTCTTTACATAGATTCAATGTTTTGTAGTTTGTTTTATTTTYAGTATTTTTACTTATCCCTCTCGAGAATTGTCACTCTAAATTTCTCAAATTTTTGATAGCTTGGTCCTAGACATGCCTTTAAAAGTGTTACACATTTGGTGTCAACATCCTAATAACTCTGTGACCTAGATTCTAGACATAACCCATCCCTAATTGTGTATATTTGTTGTGTGTCACTTCAAGTCATATCTAGTAGTGGAACATAATTCATTGGTATACGAACATTGTACACTTAATTTTGAAAAAATGAGGAACCAAGGGCTCGGCCTAAGAACATATTTTTTGTATTGTTTTGACTAAGAATAAATGTTTTGGGAAGAGATATTGGTATTACTCCATAGAACATTACTCAGGGTGTTCTCTCATCTATAATCAAGTTGGAAAATATCACCATCATAGGTGTCATCCCTAGTGCCTCTAAAGGAAATATGGAATTCCCCTATCCACCTCTCTCTGAGTGTAAGAGAATTAAATTTTAGAAGGTAAAGGCTTGGGGAAAGGAATTCTAGATCACATGGGACATGCAAGTATCTTCATTGGGGCTATGGATGCTCATTGGCAGCATAGGAAGGCTTGTGACACTCAGGTGACTCCATCAGGGATATGGACACTCGTTGGCAGTAGATCAACACCAGAGAAATGCATAAAAACTTGTATTTTCAGCATTCTTGATTTCCCAATTCCTTTTAGTACTCTTAATTCCCTCCTAAAATCATTTCCATGTGAAGGAGTTTTTATTAATAGTGAATATGTTCTAGGAATGGTCCTAACTTCCCCTTTGTATCATACAAACTTTGTCTTGTCAAAATCTGCATTATAAAGTTATGGGAGCTATTCTTCCTCTCCTGGGTCATGCATTTCAATTTTATCTTCCCTAAAAGGCTTAGGTTTGGATGTCATCTTCGCATAGATTCACAGCTTCTCCCAGTGTGTCATCATTTGTTGTGTATGGCCCAACCCTCCATTTTCTTGTAAATTGCTTGCCAACCCCCCTCCAAGAAAATCAAGCCCCTTTTTATTTTTTCTTCTTTGAAACTTTCTCAACTTGAGTTTTTTGACATGTTTTCTCCTTCCCCTCTAAGCATGCCACTTTAAGTTTCACATCTTAGTTGAGTTTGCATCTCTCAGCTTTGGGTACTTAAACAAATTTTTAAGTTGAGTTTTGGTTTGCGAATGAGTTAATGTAAACTCCTATGGTTTACACAATATGAGTTACCACAAAATCCTCCTGTGTACACTAGAGGAATTCTCTCCAAAGTCTCGATTACCATTGGATGAATTCCTTTAAAAATCCCTAAAGAGTATTTTCCACTGCGTGACTTTATGCCAACTCCTCTGGTGTGACCGTAGGAATTCATATAAACTCCTACGTTCACACCGGAGGAGTTACCATCTTATCCTCCAATAGGCACCATTATGCTTCATACCAATCCTTCTAGTATGCACTAGAGGACTTCCCAAGAAGTCCTCTGATGTATACTGGAAGACTTCTCTCTAAATTTGTTGATTCTTCTCCCCAACGTCACATCGCATTTATTTCTTTCATCATATTAAGTTATAAAATTGCACTCACCCTCCCTTCTACGCCATTGTCATCGAGCGCCCAAGAGGAAAAAGGAGACACTAAGCGATGGAAAGATGTTCCCCAAAAAATTATTTCTCTCATTTGGTTAGCACCCTCCTTGTGTCAATGAATTTCTAGGTAATCCCTAATCTGGAATTTCCTTTCACCAGTGAATCATTTTGGGGTTAGGGTTTTTTTTTTTTTCCTTTTGGTTTAAAATTTTTCTTTTTGGACCCAAGGTTCCCAAGTGATTTTTGGTGATGACCCTCCACTTCTAATTGCACCATAACCTCGCTCTCTCCCCGTGTCTCCTAAACATGTAATATACCCATGAACCATCACCATACCACAAGGTTGTCGCCCTCCTCAGTTTTAAACACTTATGCAAATTCTTGATCTTGGAGATGTTATGACTGCAACCTAGAAATCCCTAAATTATTTTGGGAAGGCACAGTCATCAACCCAAATCTTTCCTCCATCACTGATACGCAAAACCTGAGAAGCTAGCGAAAGAACCATCAATCCTTACCATGACTAACGAACAACCTAAAAACCTATCTTTAGAAGCATAGGAAACCTAATCCCCTACAGGCTCGATCATTATTCAAGACTTAGTTGAATTTCAAGAAATCACTTTGTAAGATGGAATTTTTTATGAAATGTCTTAACCCAACAGACAACATTAAGATTTAAGTATATGGTTCCTTCTAAGCCTTTACCACCAACTCTTATGTTCTTCATCGAAGAAGTTTTGATTAACTTTGTATGTTTTCACATGACCCCACCTCCTCATCAGAAAACTTATCACCAACTTGCTTGATCACTACGAGGAAATTGATATCAACTCCTTTCATATTCACTGGATGATTTGGCACAAACGTCACTAGCCCACTCTATGAACTTCCAAAAAACTTTCCTGGTACCACCGATGCTCTTCCCATAAACTTTCCTTGTGTACGCTAACACTTTTCACCATAACTTCTCCAATATACTGAACCATCATTTGAGCAGTTAATACCAACTCTTCCAATAGACATTCGAGCAGTTCATAAAAATTGATCTTGTCTCAATTTTTTGAACCTATTTTAAGGTGGTTTCTTCTCTGGATCTCACCAAGAAATAAATGATGCTTGTTATTATACTATCATCATCAGATGACAACCTTCCACCCATCATCAACACTAGTTATTCCTCGAGTATTTCTTATGAGATACTTAGGTAAATTATTTATGGATATATATGTATTAGTTACGATTTTTCATTGCATTCATCTCATCCTTAATTTGCATATTTAGACATGTCCCCAAGGAAGAAAACAACCAACAAATCATCTATCACTGAGGCCTCCAGGAGTGGTCGTCAGATCAAAGATGAGTTAGACATTGTCGGGGTAGTTTACAATTATACCTCTGGATTCTTGGAAAAGGGATAATATGTTCTCTGATGGGGCGATGTATGTCAAATGTTCAAAAAAAATAACTTCACCACTGATGCAATGGACTAGAATGAACTAAGGATTTTAAAGAACATCAAAAGGTATAGAATTCACACAGTAGCAGCCCACATTTTTTATTCCCCTACACTAATGCCAATTCCTGGATACTAAATCACATGGATTTGGGGAATAGGTATGTTTGCAATGCCAGAGGAGAACCTATAGTTTCATTTTGGCCTAAGGACTTAGCTAAATTTTATCATATGGAAAAGGGGACTAAGAAGTTGAACAATGAACTTCTTGGTGAATTCAAGCACATAACCAAGGATTTACACTGTATCTGGTATAATCCGGATAAGAAATTAAAAATCAGGCCCACCAATAGATATCCCACCACTACACTTAGAAAAAATTATCAATACAGGGTGGCCATGTTATGTAGGCTATATGGGGAAAAATATGCCTCCAAATTTCCCCTATCATATATGTTGTTGATCTACTACTATGCATACAAAGGATTATCATTCAATTGTGACGATATCTTAATAGAAAACCTCAGGGAAGCCATCACAATAGTCGTAGAAGCCTAGTCGGGGACCTTTTCGAGATTCCACGTGTCGTCATACCTCATAGACATCATGTGTATGGCCCACCAATACCCAAAGATGGATTGGGCATGGAAACCAACAGACGCAACCATTCATATATACTGCAAAGTGATCTGGGAGAATATGTATAGAAAAGAGTACCAAAATATATGTGAGCACTTCCTGGATCCACTATAAGAGTACATATTTTTCACGCCAACCCCATGTATGACTGATAAAGAAATAGTTGTCATCAATAGGATCGAGGATTGGTACTTGATGGAACATGACACTTATATCTGGGTGTATTGTGCCATTAAATCCCCTCATCTTCTTCCCTGGTTTGTACTATACATGTTATTACTCTAGGAAGTAGCTTATCAAATGGTGATCATTAGAGCTAGGGGTATTATTTATAGAGATAAGAAAGCTATATGGCCACCACTCTCGCTATACATTGGTTCTTGATTCTTTGTTAACACAAAACAGGACCAAGAAGAAGTGGATATACTATTGTCATACCACTTCGAAGAAGAGAGGTTCAGGAGGCACGGCCTGAAGAAGGTCGTCAAAGAGCATTTGAACAAGTTAGGCGTGCCTTGGGAATATACCTCAGTGGTTTGGGAGGAAGAGGAGATATGTTTTAACGCAAGGAATTATGATGAATTCACCTTCAAGGGATGACTAAAACCCATAGGGAGGATTGCGGATGAAGAGAAACCAAGAGAAGAGGCTAGAAATAAGCGAGAAGAAGAGGTAGTGGAAAAGGGATCTATCACAACCACATCCATGTAATCGGGATTTTCTGAAGAAGAATAAAAAATAGTAGATAAGAAGAGGAGAAAAAAGGAAAAGGTTCAAAAGAAGAAGAATGGCGATGCCAAGAAGAAAAGAAATATTGTAGAGGAGGCTAAAGCCAAAGAAAAGGCCGATGTAGCATCATTCATTACAGAAGCAAAAGAAAAGGTAGCTACATAAAAGGAAACTGGAAAAAAAATAGCATTCGAGAAGGAAACAGTATATGCAACAATAGAAATGGAGGCATCAGAAAAGGAAGCTAAAGAGGAAGCCAACAAAGAAGCAAAATAAGAACGACAAAAAAGGATGTTGAAATGAGAAATGATGAAGTTCAGCCGATGGACACCAATATCCCAAAGATATCAACAGTAGGTTCTAGTGGACATACACCACTCAACGGGTTAGGTTTGGGAATTTATACTCCATTCATACCAAGTGAAGTAACCAACCTAAAGAAATTCATGTACGAAAAAGTATTAGGAAATATTGTGCAGGAGCATGTGAAGAAAGTTTATGTGACAAGGGGGAATCCAATTTCAATTCTTGTTCAAACCCCCATTATATGAAATGACAACGAATATCCACTTTCCATAGAATCTGCAAGCTCTGCTTTCATGAATTCCATGGAAGATAATGTTTGAAAGCTACAATAACAAAACCTTGAGAAAGAAGCAAGGATCGGGGAGTTGGAGGAGAAGCTTCATCAAGTAAAGATCAATGAGGTAAACCTTCAAAGCTTCAAAGAAAGTACAGAGAAGGTCGGGACAGATTTAGAGGAAGTTATAATCAACATGTATTCCCACCTACACATTTTTCAAGATATAGCTGCCACCATCATAGAGAAACATAGCAGGGTGTAAACTAAGCTCACACAGTTCAACATTATCCAGGAAGGCATGAACAATATTGACACATGGACTGAAGAAAACCCAGATTCATTGGTCGATCTCTATCGTCCCTCAATCAGGGAAAGAAGAACATGCCTCTATGCATTGGAATGTTTCCAGTAGGCTGGACAAAGAAATAATTAGTTCGATGGAAATATGCTTAACGAACATTTCAATTACTTTATAATTTACTTAGTAAGTGAATGAAGAGTTGTACATTTCATTATCAATATGGGGCTCCTGATCTGTATTTTGTGAGCAGAACGAAATGAATATAGATTATTAAAATGTGTTTAACACAAAATAATAGAGATACAGTAAAATTGGTTTTCTATTCAATAAGGAAATAAGTTGAAACTGTAAAATGCAGCGAAAAACAAGCTTGTTGGAATGGTGGCGGCTTATCTCTGAGAAGAGATGTGACAGTTGTGCTCATTTGCAAGAACATGGTTACAATGAGGCTTTGAAGGCCTTTTACAATAAACAAGAATTTCAAAAACCCTACACATCCAAAAACCTAACCTTGGGAGATGAAGCGCCAAAAGTCATGTGGGCCCCATTTGGGTAAGTTAGTACATCAACTTCCCGGGGTCGTAACTTTTGCATTTGATATTTGTTTTAGGCGCACGATAGCCCGTTGGAAAGGTATAACCGAGAAGAAAATTGTTTGATTGGCCTAGATCAATGTCTTTGGCTGTCAACTAGGCCCAAATCCCCAAAAAACGGCCCCAGAAGTTTGGAACCCAAAAAACTGTCAAAAAACTACCATGGTGGAAAAACAATTTCGAGCCATGGGAATAGGTGGGTGGCCACCGATATCCACCTGGATCAATCCTCCCTCCCTAGGAATTAATGGTCTCMATTTCCTTGAGTTCCCCCATCGGATAAGGAAATTTCTACTAAATTTGGCCCCAGGTGAGCCACTTGCCTTGGTGCAGGAGCTGCCCTGCTTTGATGACTCGATAAAGTTGGATCCTTTGTTGTCGAGTGAACTTGATTTGTGTGTCCACAATATGATCACTAGATGCATGTTCCATGCAGTTAGGGTTAGGATTTTTTTGTGTCAAGTGCTCTGCTATCTCTGAGGTGTCCAATAATGGTGGGAAATATTGTCGAAGGAGATCCATGTTGAAGACTGGATGCAGACCAAGGAAGGGGGGAATATTGAGCTCAAAAGAATTGTCACCCACAGCCTTGGTGATGGTGTACATACCATAACAAAGTGGGAAAATATTTTTATGGGGCCCTGTAAGGTGTTCTTTTTGCAAACGCAACCAAACTTTGTCGCCCATCTGAAACTTATGCGACACTCGATGTTGATCATGGCGCTGCTTGTACTTGGCATTAGACTTTTTCAGAATATCCTGAGCCTATTGCCGGATGTGTTGGATCCACTCAATGAATTGGGTAGCTTTGTCAGCTTCTAGTGGAGTAGGGGATGAGTCGACCGAGGTGGTCACCAGGGGTAGTGCAACATCCATGGGGCCCAATGTTTGGAATCCCAATCCCACCTGAAAGGGGTTGTGTCTAGTTGAGCTATGCAGGGCTCAATTGTAGCTATGTTGGACATAGGGAAGACTCTCATCCCATGTGCAGGGGTTTTTTGAATTATACATGCGTATGAACATCCGATTGATGACCTGAGTTTGGCCATCTATCTGGGGGTGGAAGGCAATGGATTTGGTGAGCTTGGTATCCAGCAGTGGCTAGAGGCTTGACCAGAATGAGTTGAGGAACTGACTGTCACAGTATGAGATAATGGTTCGTGGGATCCCAAAATTTACCCATACTTGTTCAAAGAAGATATTAGTAGTGGCTTCTACTGTGATGTTCTTCTTGCAAGCGGCTAGAATCGCCATCTTGGAAAAGAGATCAACAACCACAAAAACACATTCAATTCCCCTCTTGGTGGATGGGAGGCCCAACATGTAGTCCATTGAGATGGATTCCCATAGTATTTCAAGAGTAGGCATAGGGGTGTACATGCCCTGTTTCTTAGTGGTTGGTTTGGCAATAGTGTAGGCGATGCATGACCTGATATACTTGCTGAAATCTTGTCGAAGTTTCAGCCAGTAGAAATGTTTTTGCAGTATTGCCATTGTCTTTTCGATGCCAAAGTGTCTTTCCACCCGACTGTAGTGAGCTTCCCAAATCAGCTTCGCGCACTCACTTGATGGAATGCAGATATGTCCTAGACGACATAACAACCTGTCCTAAAGATGGAAATTAGCAACCACCAAGTTGGCTCCCAACATTTGGTAGGTGGTGGAGAAGTCAAGGTCTCTCTCATAGAGGTGGGGCCATCTGGAGGTCTCATGGCTGCAAGAGTCTAGCACTGTGGTGAGTGTCGCAAATAGAGGTCAGTTAAGGCAAACAAAAACTCGGTTGGTACTTCCTGTTTTATACTTGATTTTTAGGTGGAATTTTTGTAAGTATGTTGACCACTTCTGATGGAAATCATTCTGTAATTTTTCTTGGGTCTGCATGAACTGTAGTGGCTTGTGATCAGTGTGGATGATTGTCTCCTTCCCAAGAATGTAATGTCTCCACTGGTGGTAGGCTTACACAATGGAGTACATTTATTTGTCGTAAGTAGGGTACTTACAGACAACATCTGATAGTTTCTAACTATGATATGCCATGGGGTGGTTGTGTTGAGTGAGAACGATGCCCACAACATAGTATGAAGCATCTTTCTCGATCTCAAAGGGATGTTGCAGGTCCGGTAATGAAAGTACCGAGGATGAGAACAAATGCTTCTTCAAGTCATCGAAAGCTTGTTGTTGGGACAGGCCCCACACAAATTTTTCTTTACCGCCACCCCTGGTTACTTAGCTGAGGGCCCATGCAATATGAGAGAATCCTAGCACGAACCTACGATAGAAATTGGTGAGGCCCAAGAAGCTTCAAAGTTCAGTGAGTGTGGTTGGGGTTGGCCAGTCACGGATGACCTAGATCTTGGTTGGATCCACATGCACACCATGATGATCAACGATATAGCCTAAGTAATGGACCTTGTCCATGTTGAAGGATCATTTTTCCAAGTTTTTATATAGTTTATGCTATTGCAAGGTGTGCAGAACCTACTGAATATGTTCCAAGTGTTATGCCCAAGTCTTGTTGTAGATGAGGATTTCATCCATATACACCACTACAAAATTATTGGTGAAAGGTCATACGATATCATCCATCATCCTCATAAACGTTGTTGGAGCATTTGTCAAACCAAAGGGCATGACCAGCCATTAAAAAAGACCCTCTTTTGACTTGAAGGCAGACTTCCATACATCTATCTATTCTATTGGGACCTGGTGGAAGCCAGACTTCAGATCAATCTTACTGAAGTATTTGGACCCCGTGAGATGATCAAGGAGGTCGTAGATTTGGGGAATTGGGTACTAGTTTCAGACTATGATTTTATTCGGGCTCGGTAATCAATGCAGAGTCTCCAGGTCCTGTATTTCTTTTGCACCAGCACGATTGGGCTCCCACAAGGAGATGAGTTGGGATGGATGTGCCCCTTGTGGAGAAGTTCTTGGAACTACCTCTTGATCTCCTTGTTTTATAATAGAGAGCGACGGTAGACTATCCCATTGGGTAGTGCTGCACTTGGGTTTAGCGATGGGATTCTTGACCTGGCAGTGCAAAGGTACCTCGGTAGGAGAGGAAACGATATATGAGTATTCTTCCATGACCTTATCCACTTTCTTCTGTTATGTTGAGATATCGGTCACCGAGGCCCTAGATGTGGTTGCGAGCTTTCTCTCACTCTGAGAGTGAATCACTAAGAACACAAATTTCCCAGTCTGAGAGATGACCTTCCTGTATTGCTTCACAGAGATCAAGGAAATAGAACTAGGAGGGACTGCCTTGGGTATCCTGTACCATTTCTTGTTCAAAGTAATAATAACACTATGAGGCCTAGACTCATATACAGCATGACGTTTCTATAAATAAGGTTGGCCCAAAATAACATTACAAACTTTGAGAGGAGAAACATCACACAATACCTCATCTTTGAAGGGATTGATGTCATACGGCAGTTGACATTGTTGGTTAACACGGAGATCGCTTCCTTGGCAAAGCCATCCAATGGTGTAGGTTTGTGGGTGTGGCGTTTTCAGTAGGGAGAGTCGCTTCATGACCTCTACTAAGATGAGGTTCTTCTGGCTACTATTATCAATGCTGAAGTGCAGCAGGGTGCCTTTTACCCACATCTGTGAATGGAAGAGGTGCTCTTCTTCTACTTTCTCATATGTTTCATCAGGTTGGAGCTTGGTGGTAGAAATGGTTGCATTGGGTTCCACGTCAATGATCCATCTTCCTCTTTTTGATTCTGACTCAGAGTCAGAACCCGCATCTAATTCAGAGGCTTTCACTTCATCCACCAGCGACTACTTTGAGTGGAAGTTATCAGTGTTATGCCAAGGGCTCTTATGGAAGTCACACCACTTCCCGGTATATTTCTTTGTCTTTCCAATGTCCTTCTTTGCTTGTGGCTTGGACTAGTTGTCGTGAAACTATCCATATTTTCTATGTCTTTTTTTATGTGGGTTGGGGCTGCCCTTTCCTGGATTTTTTTGTGAGGGGTTCCCAAGCGCAAATTTTCGAGACTTTTGTTTGAGCTTCTACTTGATTTTGATGGCATATCAGTAGGTTGTGCCCAAGGATGAGATGTCTAGAAATTCCATTTTGGTTTGGATGTATCTATGCAGAGCACCATGATAATCGAGCATCAGATGTTGCTATGAATCTTTAGGACCCAGCTTGGTGCGCAAGGTATCCAACAGTGGCTAGAGGCTCGCCCAGAATGAGTTGAGGAACTGACTGTCACAGTATTAGATAATGGTTTGTGGGATCCCAAAATGTACCCATACTCATTCAAAGAAGATATTGGCAGTGGCTTCTGCTGTGATGTTCTTCTTGCAGGCAGCTAGAATCGCCATCTTGGAAAAGTGACCAACAACCACAAAAACACATTCATTTCCCCTCTTAGTGAACTGGAGGCCCGACATGTATTCCATTGAGATGGATTCCCATAGTATTTTAGGAGTAGGCATAGGGGTGTACATGCCTTGTTTCTTAGTGGTCAGTTTGGAAATAGCATAGCCGATGCATGACCTGATATACTTGCCGAAATCCTATTGAAGTTTCAGCCAATAGAAATGTTTTTGTAGTATTGCCACTATCTTTTCAACGCCAAAGTGTCTTGCCACCTGACTGTAGTGAGCTTCCCAAATTAGCTTCACGCACTCACTTGATGGAATGCAGAGATGTCCTAGATGACACAAAAACTTGTCCTGAAGATGGAAATTAGCAACCACTGAGTTGCTCCCAACATTTGGTAGGTGGTGGAGAAGTCAGGGTCTCTCTCATAGAGGTGGGGCCATCCGGAGGTCTCATGGCTGCAAGAGTCTAGCACCGTGGTGAGTGTCACAACTAAAGGTCGACTGAGGTAGACAGCAACTTGGTTGGTACTTCCTATTTTATACTTGATGTTTAGGTGGAATTGTTGTAAGTATGTTGACCACTTCTGATGGTGGTCATTCTGCAATTTTCCTTGGGTCTGCATGAACTGTAGTGGCTTGTGATCAGTGTGGATGATTATCTCCTTCCCAAGAATGTAATGTCTCCACTGGCGGCAGGCTTACACAATGGACTACATTTATTTTTCGTAAGTAGGGTACTTATAGACAACATATGATAGTTTCTAACTATGATATTCCACGGGGTGGCCATGTTGAGTGAGAACAATGCCCACAACATAGTATGAAGCATCTTTCTCGATCTCAAAGGGATGTTCCAAGTCCGGTAATGAAATTACTGGGGATGAGAACAAACACTTCTTCAAGTCATCAAAGGGTTATTGTTGGGATAGTCCCCACACAATTTTTTCCTTACCGCCACCCGTGGTTACTTGGATAAGGGCCCATGCAATATGAGAGAATCCCAGCATGAACCTGTGATAGAAATTGGTGAGGCCCAAGAAGATTTGAAGTTCAGTGAGTGTGGTTGGGGCTAGCCAGTCACGGATGACCTAGATCTTAGTTGGATCCACATGCACACCATGTTGATCAACGATGTAGCCTAAGTAATGGACCCTGTCCATGCTGAAGGATCATTTTTCCAAGTTTGCATATAGTTTGTGCTGTCGCAAAGTGTGAAGAACCTAATGAATATGTTCCAACTGTTCCACCCAAGTCTTTTTTTATATGAGGATGTCATCCAGATACACCACTACAAAAGTATTGGTGAAAGGTCATACGATATCATTCATCATCCTCATAAAAGTTGTTGGAGCATTTGTCAAACCAAAGGGCATGACCAGCCATTAAAAAAGACCTTCTTTTGACTTGAAGGCAGACTTCCATACATCTATCTGTTCTATTAGGACCTGGTGGTAGCCAGACTTCAGATCAATCTTACTGAAGTATTTGGCCCCCGTGAGATGATCAAGCAGGTCGTTGATTCAAGGAATTGGGTACTAGTTTCGGACTTTGATTTTATTCAAAGCTTGGTAATCAATGCAGAGTCGCCAGGTCCTGTATTTATTCTGCACCATCACGATTGGGCTCCCACAAGGCGATGAGCTGGGATGGATGTCCCCCTTGTGGAGAAGTTCTTGGAATTACCTCTTGATGTCCTTGTTTTCTAATAGAGAGTGGTGGTAGACTAGCCCATTGGGTAGCGATGCACCTGGGGTCAGATCGATGGGATGCTTGACCTGGAAGTCTAGAGGTACCTCGGTAGGAGAGGAGAAGATATATGAGTATTCTTCCATGACCTTGTCCACTTGCTTCTATTCTGTGGAGATATCAGTCATGGAATCCCTAGACGTGGTTGCGATCTTTAGCTCACTCTGAGAGCGAATCATGAAGAAGACAAATTTCTCGGTCTAAGAGATGACCTTCCTGCATTGCTTCACAGAGATCAAGGAAATAGCACTAGGAGGGACTGCCTCAGGTATCCTGTACAATTTCTTGTTCAAAGTAATAATAACACTACAAGGCCTAAACTCATATACAGCATGATGTTTCCATAAATAAGGTTGGCCCAAAATAACATTACAAACTTTGAGAGGAGAAACATCACACAATACCTCGTCTTTGAAGGGCTTGATGTCGTACGATAGTCGACATTGTTGGTTGACATGGAGATCACTTCCTTGGCGGAGCCATCCAATGGTGTAGGGTTGTGGGTGAAACTTTGTCGGTAGGGACAACCGCTTGATGACCTCTACTGAGATGAGATTATTCTGGCTACTTTTATCAACAATGAAGTGTATTGGGGCACCTTTTACCCACATCTGTGAATGGAAGAGGCGTTGTCCTTCTTCTGGCTCATCTGGTTCACCAGGCTGGAGCTTGGTGGTAGCAACGATGGCACTAGGTTCTGCGTCAATGATCCATATTCCCCTTTTTTATTTTGACTCAGAGTCAGAACCCACATCTAATTCAGAGGCTTTCACTTTGGCCACCAGCAACTGCTTTGAGCGGAAGTCGGTGGTGTTATGCCAAGGGCTCTTATGGAAGTTACACCACTTCTCGTTATCTTTCTTTGTCTTTTTGATGTCCTTCTTTTCTTGAGAATTGGACTGGTTGTCCTGATACTGTCCATATTTTCTATGTCCTTTGTTATGTGGGTTGGCTCCACCCTTTTCTGTATTTTTTTGTGAGGGGTTCCCAGGCCCAAATTGTCGAGACTTTTGTTTGAGCTTCTACTCGATTTTGACAGCATATCAGTAAGCCATGCCCAAGGATGAGATGTCCAGAAATTCCATTTTGGTATGGATGTATCTATGCAGAGCACCACGATAATTGAGCACCAGATGTCACTATGAATCTTTGAGACCCATCTTGGTGCGTAAGGTATGGAAGATATTTGTGAACTCTGGCACTGCTTGGTCTCTCTATTGTTGCAGTGTGGTCCATTTGGTATACAAGTCACCATAACTTCCGAAAGGGTATTATTGTTCCTTAATAACATCCCTAAAGTATTCCCAGGTGGTCGTGACTGTAAATAATGAGGGTTCCTCTTTTTCCTTTTGCTCACAAAACGTTTCCCACCAATATTTGACATGGAGAACGACTTTGAGGAGTGCAAATGTAATATTTTCTCTATTCAAAAACTTATGGATACAACAATATCCTTCTATTAGATTCAACCACTTGTCTATAGCATATGCTTCTATATGACCTTCAAATATAGTAATATCTAAGTTGATGTGTACCTTGAAGGGGGTGGCGCCTCCGCTCGAGGAAGATGTGTCGCCTGTTGGTAGCCGCCAAATGATTTGCATGAAAATATCCATCATCTCGTTCCTCTGTTGTGTGAGGGATTCCTCAAGAAACATTTTGAAAGGATCTCTTGTCTCATCATCTTTATTTTCTCCTGCCATGAGAGGTTCCTTGGGCGTGCGAGAGCTTTTGTCCTCAAGAGAAACAAGCTCGAGACCCAATTCTTTGTACCCTAACCTCGTTGGGGACATGCATTAAGACGACAAGGAGCATATCGCTCTGATACCATTGATCTAGATTTTTTGAGCAGAATGAAATGAATACATATTATTAAAATATGCTTAACATAAAATAACATAGATACAGTAAAACTGGTTTTCTATTCAATAAGGAAATAAGTTGAAACTGTAAAATGCAGTGGAAAACAAGCTTGTTGGAATGGTGGCGGCTTATCTCTAAGAAGAGATGTGACGGTTGCACTCATTCGCAAGAATATGGTTACAATGAGGCTCTGAAGGCATTTTACAATAAACAGGAATTTCAAAAACCCTAGACATCCAAAAACCTAACCCTAGGAGATGAAGCGCCAAAAGTCATGTGGGCCCCATTTGGGTAAGTTAGTACATCAACTTCCCGGGGTCGTAACATTTTCATACGATCTTCATTTTAGGCTCACGATAGCCCGTTGGAAAGGTATAACCAAGAAGAACAATTTTTGAATGGCCCAGTTCAGTGTCTGCATTAGTCACCTGGGCCAAAATCCCAAAAAAAACGTCGTTTAGGGCCTCAAAACTGCCCCGGAAGTTTGGAACCCGAAAAACTGTTGAAAAACTACCAAGGTGAAAAAATGTTTTTCAAGCCAGTGAAATAGGTGGGTGGCCACCGATATCCACCTGGATCAGCTCATGTGGAACTTGTGAACTACCGTGCACAATCTATGCAAGAAAAGTGTTGTTTTGTCTATGGCGTTGTAGCACTATTAGTTTCACAATCCAAAGATTCATAATACTTAATTAAGACGCCAAACTATGTTAAGGCTTAAGTTGTTGCAGAAATTAAAGCACACTTGTAGGAATTGAAATTGCACTTGTAGAAATTGAGATCGCACTTGTGTGAATTGAAATCACACTTGTGAGAATTGAAATAACACTTGCGCAAATTGAAATCACACTTGCAAAAATTGAAATCAGAATTGCAGAAATGAAATTTGCACTTGCGAGAATTGAAATCACACTTGCACAAATTGAAATCACACTAGAGAGAATTTAAATCACACTTGCGGAAAATGAAATCACACTTGCGGAAATTAAAATCACACTTGCGAGAATCGAAACTTGTGCTATGATCTATTGGTGACTTTCTTGAGTAAAATGAAGGTATTGTATTGTCACAACAATTAAGTGTTTTTTCATTCAATATTAATCCAATAAAATCAATCCAAAGTCACAAAGACTAAACCTAGAGAGAATCATAAAATAAACACACCAAGTGTAGCAGCAAGCGGAGTTGCAACAACGTGAGTTGTCACAATGGAGCTGCAGCACAAAAATAAATCCAACAACTAAGTTACAACAATGCGGATCATAGCAACTGAATTTTGTTATAACCAAAAATGAAGAGAAATGAGTTGTAGCAATGAGAAGCGCAGAATGGTTGTGATGTTACAAGAATCTAAATTGCAAGTTAAAACTAGAAAACCAAACCACTCATAAATCGTAACATTGTTCTATAGATTTAAAATTACAGTGGACTGGAAGATAATTCTGAAATCCAAGAACTATACTATGATTCTAGAATGACAACAAACCAGAAAATGTCTACAGAATGTGAATAAAGTTATGAACATGGAATTACGGTGATTGAAAGCAACCAATGATAGAATAAACTGAAAAGAAGTAAAATTCTAATTCTAATACTATTGTTACAGGGAGCACCTGTTATAACTCAAAATGCCACCTCTATGCATCATTGATGTTGGCCTACTCATTCATACATCTGCCAACCCATTTTTTATGGAGTTCTTCTTAAAAAATAAAAAAGTGTATGGCATACTCACCCTATTTCATATACAGAATGCATACATACGCTAGTTCCATGCCTAAAATATCCCGTACATACGCTTGTCGCATAACCAAAAGCACACGTGTACTCTAAAAAGTGACAAAAAATACAAAATATGCACTTTCTGATGGAGTTTATGGGATATATTAGGTTTTGCAACCATCTTACCTCTTGTATCCCTTCTCGCAACGAATTAACCATCATTTTCTCATATAAAAAGGGCCCTAGGGGGGTCATTTGGATAGATCAAACTAGAGGCAAGAGAACTCTACCAAATTTTATCCCTTGTATTCCAAGCCTTGTGCATTATGCTTTGAGTTTCATCCTCATAATTCCCTTCCATCCATATTCCTTATACCATCCATCATTTTCCCCTTATATTGGCATGTTGGTGGCGAAGATAGTATTCAGAATAGTGCACTTGGAGACAAAGTAGAGGAACCCAGACGAGGTTTGTGGAGTGGCACCAACAAAATTCAGGCTGTAACTTCCAATTTTGTTATTAATAAAATAGAAAACTTTTTGTCCCATATATTTATGTATATGTGTTTTTGTTTATGAATGTTTTAATGAATAACTAACCCTTTAGATGATCTTTATAGTTATCCATATGCTATCATAGTTTGTTCTATAATATTGTTTCAAGCTAGCTTTGGGAGGAGGCCTACAATCTTGGAATGGATAGTAATCAGTAGGGATCGACAACAGTCGTAAGGACTTAAGGTACACATTTTGATATTATTTCTCTTCCTTTAATTATCGTAAGGTTGTGTTTGGTTTGGGTAGAATAGGATTTTTTTGTCTTTTAAGATGTCAAGGCTCTACCTAGTCGCTAGACCCGAATTAGGGGGATTTTCCCCATAGAAAAATTGGTGACTCCACTGGGGAATCTATCTAGGGTCTTGTAAGGAGATTTTTGTTTGGCCTGAATTCCTTCTTTTTTTTTAGTGTTCTGAGTTTGTTTGGGTCTCTAGCCACCTTCTAGGTGTTTACCAACTTCCTTGATTTGGGTGGTCTTTTTGAATCTTTCTCTTTTTTGAGAATTTTCAATCATGTATGCGCTATGTTCTATACCCAGACCGTGTACATACGTGTTCCACTATATACACATCTCGTGTACATACGCAGTCTAACTATGCGCAACACATGTGCCTATCATCTTGAGGGGTTTTTTCAAAAACTTTCCTTTTCTTTTAGGAAACCTTTGGTTCCTCGGGTCTTCCTAAGTTCTAGAGGCCTATGTTGATCATTGTTTGGCTAGGTTCAAGGATCATATTGTTTATGAAATTGCAAAGAAATCCTCTTGTATAGCTTTCTTTGTCTTTCTGTGTTTCCAAGAATTTTTTGTTTATTTTTAGCTTGAATTTTAAGAAAAATGTATTATGCAGTTTCTTTTAGCATATTTTGTTAATTTTTCTTTGATTGAAAGAAAATAAAAAAATAAAAAACCTAGTTTTTATGCTAGTTAGGCCTCTTTCTTTCTTTGCATTACTTTGAATTGCTATTTGAAAAAGAAAAAAGGAATTAGCATAGGGTTGTATTTTCTTCTCATCTTGAAAGAATTTCAAAAGAAAAATAAGAAATAAAATCCTTTCATTTTCTCTTTTGTTTCACTTGAAAGTTGCATTATGCATTTTGCATGGAAAGGAGAAAAGATTGCATCTTTAGGGTTGAAGGATTGTTCATGATTTTTCTTCCTTGAAACCCTTTTCATTTGAAGGATTAGTTTAAATTTTTCTTTGCCAATGTTCTTATAAGTTTCATTTTTGCAAGAGTCTCAAACAACTTCAATTTCACTATCACACCCCTGAGTAATCAAGCCACTAAAATTAATGCTTAATGTTAAAAACAATTAGACTTTTTCGTTTACAGGGTACACCAACTAGACTAGGCTTTAGGGACTTAGATTAGGTGTTGAGAGGAAACTCTTCAAGGCCACTTAACAAACTTAAGAGTCTGAGTTAGGGAATGTTAAAGTCCAGTGTCGTAAAATTTAGTCAGAATCCCCCTCTAACATAAGAGCTAAACACAAGGTCGTGTGAGGAAAGGTAGAGGAGATATCCCCTCCAAAGCTAGACCAAGTGTATTTGGGATCATATTTGATGATCATTCATGGGATTATACTGACCACTTATTTACCAGAGTCAGTGTGTGAGACTTTTAGGGACTTGAACGATCTTGCAAGGGAAGAACCTGTGCATAAGATATTCATGGACAAAGTTATTGACGATACCAACCAAGTCACCCCTTTGCAAGGGGATTCTTGTGCTTTTCCTATTTTTGGAAACGTTGGTGTCCCTTTGATGGCCACTTTGTACATTCCTTGATTGAATCTGGGACTACTGGTTTGGTTGGGTACCATTCCAAATGTCCTGAATTCTCTTAACGCTTCTTAATTAAGCACCTTAAGTCATGGGAATCATGTTGATGTTCCTTCATCAACAAAGTCTCCTCCTCCTCTATAACATCCCTAACAACTCATGGCATGCTACGATACATGAGAGAATCTCTTTCATTCTCTCTTTGGAACATACTGTAACATACCCAACATCCAACTGAGCTATGCCACATAAAATTTTCGAACTGCATGCAATTAAAACATATACACACAGAACCTTTGTGGAACTTCATATATAAAATGTAATAGACAAATACATTATGTAAAAACATGAATTCATACTAAAATAACAGTAAACATAGACATGTAGCATATACAGGAAATACCCATAAACATACAGACAGTTATAACCACGCATAGGATAAACCCATAAAACTGATCACGTAAATAATAGTGCAGAATGTAAATTTATCACACAATTGGCACTTATCTTCGTAAGAATATCACCAACTGATTCCAGACCTTCCAAAAACCTCCCATCCTTAGACCACACTGCTCATCACTCTCAGCAGTGGGTCACCCCCGAGCTTGGACTAAACTCCACCCGGGTAAAGGGATTCCTAACCATGCTAATGGTTCATATACAATAGGAAAGACTCTATCATAGGTGCCCACTCAAACTAATAGCCTACAATCCCTCATTCACCACATTCCTTTCCCATCCCAGGAAGTGTGCCCCTTCTCTGCTCAACAATCCTTCAGCTGCCCCACTTCCTTTCTGGGCTTCAGCAATAGGCCGGACAAGAAGTCTTAGAGCCCTATAGCCATAGTTTAGCACCTTTAGGAAATTGATTCCCAACAATTCTCTCACCCAGAGAGAAATTACTAATGGGCCTGACAACCCGCCTCTTTAATATCCCATGGGCCTAACAACCCTCCTCTTCAATATCCCACGGGCCTGACAACTCGCTTCTTTAGTCCAGCTCCCAAGCTAGCCATCTACACAAACAAGTATGGCTATGGATACAGGTTCAGGTACAGTGACATGAAGGTACGGAAGATATCTCAATGAGTGTGTGAATGCTCATGGATGATTGACTAGATGACTGCATGATGAAAGGAATGATGGGAAATTAACTAAGTCTAACAATATGTATGCATGTCCCCAACTTGACACTTGTCATGTTGGGAGATGCTTTGGCCCACTTGTCCCCATCTTTACAACTTAGGATAAAATAATTATCCATACTTTATACTTTAAGGAATATTAATATAATATTCCTTTTTGGCTTAAGCTCCCTATCTTATCCCCTTTTCCTTAACTTTTAGCCCCCACCCTTTCTCTAACTAGTGGAGTTTAGTCCCCCATACTCTTTTATCATGGTCTGTCTGCACACATCTATGTAATTTATATTAATGATGAGTAATATACAAAAATAGGTGCACTGGCCTTTAACATCTAGGCTCTCTGGCCTAATACAAACATAAGCCTCCTAGCTTATAAAAAATGGCTCACCAGCCTATAAAGCACAACATATACACAAAGGCTCCCTAGCCTCAAAATTGCGTGCACTTAAGTTGTTGTGTGCGGTATCCTAGAATGTGCACACTTCATCATTTTACTACGCATTACATGTGCGCACTGTGGCATGAAAGGTGCATACAAAAAATGATATCAAACAACTCATCGGCTTAAGTGCATTTTCATTTACATTAAAATTGGGTTCGACCTAGGGATATTACAATCCCCTCCCCTTATTTATGTATTGTCCTCAGTACATTATGTACTCATACACAACAAAATTTCAAAAATCCTCAAAAAGATGTGGGAATTCTTCCTGCATTACATCCCCATGCTCCCAAGTAGTGTCCTCAGGACCGTACCAAGTCCATTGGACCTTTACAATCCCTATGGCTCGATTCCGGAGCTCTTTGATTTTTCGGTCCAAAATGCGTACTGGATGCACTTAGAAAGCGTCTTCTTGCTCCACCTAGATCACATTCCAATCAATAACATGATTAGCATCAAGTATATATTTCTTGAGCAATGATACATGGAATACATTATGAACAGACATAGATGCAGGCAATGCAATCATTTAAGCTACTAGACCAATCCTCTCTAGGATTTCAAATGGCCCACAATAGTGAGCTGCCAACTTTGAATAATTTCCGAACTTAGGGGAACTTCTGTTGGTTTTCACTTTCAAAAAATACATGGTCTCCCACTTTAAATTCCCTATGAGTTCTGCCCTTATCAGCATATCTTTTCTGTCTGTCTTGGGCAGCCTTTAAATTTTTCTTTATTTTTATCATTTGCTCCTCCATTTCCCTGAGAAAATCTGGCCCAACCACTGCTCTATCTGTTGAGTTATCCCGGCTTACCGGTGTGTTACACTTTCTACCATAAAGTTCCTCAAATGGGCTCATCTTTAGAGATGTTTGGTACCCATTGTTATAAGAAAATTCTACCAAGTGTGGGTAGTCTTCCCATTTTGATGGTTTATCCATCACATACATTCTCAACATATATTCAATCACTTGATTCACCCTCTTTGTTTGTCCCTCTGATTCTGGATGATAAGATGTGTTAAAATTCAAATTTGTTCCAAATCCATTAAATAATCCCTTCCAAAATTTTGAGGTAAATTTTGGATCTTTGTCAGACACAATTGTCTTGGGTATGTCATGTAATCGAGCAATTTCTTTCATATAAACATCAGCAATGTTGGTTGCCTTGTGAGTGAGCTTAACTGGAATAAAATGGGCAGCTTTATTAAGCTTATCCACCATTACCATGATAGAATCATGTTGCTTGTTTGTTCTGGGAAGTTTGGTGATGAAATCCATTGTTACAACTTCCCATTTCCACTCAGGAATGGGTAATGGCTGTAGCAAACCAATTGGGTGCCTATGTTCATCCTTTACCTTTTGACATTCCAAACATTTGGCAATAAAAATCAGCAACCTCTTTCTTCATGCCTGGACGATAATATTGGCTTTTGACAGCTACAACAGTTTTTTGATATCCTGGGTGCCCAACATAAGGTACATTATGCATTTCTCTCAATATCAGATTTTTCAATTACTAGGAATTTGGTACATAAATTCTTCCCCTGTACATGATAATTTCATCATTATCTAACTTGTATTCTTCAATTTTCTGCTACAAATTACCTTGTTGTAATTTTCCCACTAATTCCTTGTATTGCAAATCTGATTTGGAAGCCTCTATAATTATGTCTTTCAAATCTGATTGGCACATGCTAATGGTTGTAGCATGCAATTCATGCACTCTTCTACTGAGTGCATCAACCACTCTGTTCTCTTTCCCCTTGATATGCTTTATATCAAAGTCATATTCACTTAGAAATTTTAACCATCTACTTTGCCTAGCATTTAGAGTTGGCTAATCAAACAAATATTTCAAACCATTATGGTATGTCCTCAACTCAAACCTTTTCCCCATGAGGTAGTGTCTCCATTTTTTTAAGGCATGCACTATGCCTGCCAACTCCAAATCATGAGTGGCATAATCTCTTTCATGCTCCTTCAAATTCCTTGATTCATAACATATAACAAACCCATTTTGACTGAGGACTCCACCAAGTCCTTCTTTACAAGCATCTGTACATACAATGAAGTATTCATTTGGGTCTGCAATCCTTATTATTGGAGAACTTGTTAATAATTGTTTCAAGTGTTGGAAACCATTTTCACAATCCAATGTCCACTGAAACTTCACACCCTTCTTTTGTAAGGAAGTGATTGGGTGTGCAATCTTTGAGAATCCTTCAATAAATATCCTATAGTAGCATGCAAGGCCCATGAATGATCTGACCTCTATCACATTCTTTGGCATTGACCATTGTCTAATGGTTTCTATCTTCTCATGATCCACTACTATCCCATCATTTGAAATGATATGTCCCAAATAATGAATTTGCTTCTGATAAAATGAGCACTTGCTCAATTTGGCATACAACTGATGCTCCCTTAATACTTGCAAAACCATCCTCATATGATGTTCATGTTCTTTTTTTGACTTGGAATATACAAGGATATCATCCAAAAATACAATGACAAACTTTTCTGAATATTCTCGGAAAACACCATTCATTAAACACATGAAAACAGCTGGTGCATTTGACAACCCAAATGGCACCACTATGAACTCATAATGACCATACCTAGTCTTGAAGGCAGTCTTGTTGATATCTTCCTCTTTAATCCTTACCTAATGGTATCCTGACCTGAGATCTATCTTTGAAAATATCTTGGCATCCTTCAATTGATCAGAGAGATTGCCAATCCTTGGCAGAGGATACTTGTTCTTTATAGTCACTTTATTCAACTGTCTGAAATCAATGCACAATATTAATGTCCCATCTTTCTTCTTCACGAACAAGACTGGGGCACCACAAGGTGACACACTTGGGCGTATATACCCCTTCTTCAAAAGTTCTTCAAGTTGCATTTGAAACTCCTTCAGCTCTGGTGTACTCATCCTGTATGGAGTCTTTGACACTGGAGTTGCTCCATGTATAGAGAAATCAATATCTCTCTTTGGGGGTAGTCCTGGTACCTCCCTGAACATATCTTCAAACTCTTTTAGGACTGCATAATCTTCCAAATTTGACACCTTATCTTTAGGTGTCTCTTCCATATGAGATGCAAATAATTGACACCCTTTTCTGTAACATTTCTTCAATTGCTATGCTGAAATTTCTATGATGGTTACTGCCCTGGGAATTCCCTACACTTTCCTTTGGTTCTCATCCTCATCCAAGCAAGTAAATTTCTTGTTATGACATTCTATCATAGCATGATGTTGGTCCAACCAATCCATCCCAATTAGACAGTCATAGGAACCTAAAGGCAAGATGTTCAAATCTACCCTGATGTTCAGCCCATTCGTGTCCATAAGACATGACTTAACCATCTAATTAACTTTTCTTTTGGCTCTGGTAGCCAGCTGCACCAACCAAGATTTTACATGCTTGCTTCTTGACAATTGAAAAATTTCCACCATCTTAGGATCTATATAACTATGAATAGCTTCTGAATCAATTAAAATAGCAATGGTTTGGTTATTGATCATACATTCCACTTCAATCATATGTGACTGATACTCTGCTTGCTTGTTTTCCAGGGCTACATAGATCCTTGGTACATTTCTTCCCATGTCCTCCACTATTTCATCTTGTTGTACATTGTGAACAATCATCACTTTTTCACGTCTGTGAGGACAATCTCTGAACATATGATCTCCTTTACAACCTGTTATCACTCCAAGAAACTCTCCTAGGCTGTAAGTTAGAGATGCCTGGNACATTGTGAACAATCATCACTTTTTCACGTCTGTGAGGACAATCTCTGAACATATGATCTCCTTTACAACCTGTTATCACTCCAAGAAACTCTCCTAGGCTATAAGTTAGAGATGCCTGGTAACTTAATATTTTTGGAAACTATTTTCTCAATAATTGATGTGGGTTTGGATCAAGATGAATATCTAAGGGTTGGACTGTGTCTTTAAGACTGTCTAGTAATATCAAATATTACAAGGCCTTCTAAGAATGTAATCAGACAAGGATTAATCAAATAGAATAGAAGATAGTTGCTTGAACCAGATTATACTCATATAAAACAATAAGCACAATGGGTTTAGAAACTAAGGCAATAACTTATGATTCTTAACTTAATCAATCAAGTAGTGAGATGACAGTCACATGTAGATCAAATAAGCATCAATAAAGAAATCATTCACTCATAAGATATCATAGAACAGAGAAGAAAGGTCTGAAAACATAGATGAAGGAAGCTTGCAATCTTTCATATATTAAGAATAAGTCTCATTTATAGTAGCAGCATATAGAAACCAAAATCGAACCCTTAGTTCATCTTCTACCTTTAGCTTTATAGATTTACAATGTAGTTTTGAGATCCTAAAAGCATGGATCAGATATACTAAAGATAGAAAGTCAAAATTCAGTTTGCAAAAGATATGGAATGATCCTCAAAATGAGGTCAATCCCACATTTCATGGTCTTCATATCTTGTAGAGTCATGGTGCAGTGCAGAATAGCCTTCCAAGGCTGAGTGATGACTCTTCCAAGAGATACAATTCGAATTTGTTGAGGTGTGTAAAAACCCTGATTTTYTGCCTTTGTAAAAGGTACTAAAAATGATTGAAACACCTCTTATTTCCCTTATCCATCAAAAATAGCTATTGGATCTGACTTCACAATTCAACAAATGTCCATTCGAAGAGGTTTCAAACCATTCCAACTCAAAAAATCTCGATCTGGGCAAAAATTCGGTCATTCTGGCAGTGACAGGCTTTCGGTGGTTAACCTAGAAGACTCCTGAGTGGATTAACTACCGAAATCTATGCTTTCAGTGGTTAATGAATAGTCGTCCTGTTCGCCTAAACCACCAAAACTTCAGCTTTGAGAAAACTTCAAAATTTGCAAAAATGATTACCTTGATTCTTTGTTGAATGTTCAAGGTCTTTTGGACGATGCAGCTCTTGTTCGTGCAGATCTGCGAACTTCAACTTGTTGTGTGGAAGACTCTGGTAAATCTGCCATGGTTTTAGCTAAGTTGGCTAGAGTTTCCAAACCTGTTTGCTCCTATGTTGGCGATTGAGAATCTTTTAATTTCAGCTCAGAATTCTAAGCTGCCTGTACAGCTTCATGTTCTCCCTTATCAACACCATGTTCCTGTCTTTGATCTTATCATGCTTTTCTTTGAGCCTTTGGTTTATGTTGAAAATATCTGCATTTCTTTCAGTCAAGTCTGTATTTTCCTTTTTAATAACTCTTTCCAATACTTCCATTTCATAGACTTGTTGCAGGAGTTTATTGATTTTCCGTGCCTTAGATGCTTTAGGCTTACTTGAAGAAGATTTTGCCAATGGTGGACTATGTGCCTCTGGGGTAGTTGGTGAAGGCAAGTTGGGAAAATCATCTACAACTTGTCCAGCCTGTACATTACCTTGTGTCTTTACTAACTCCTGTTCTGGCTCTGAATCACTATATGGTAGGTTTAAAGGGTTACTTCCTTCAGCAAGGTCCTTGGTCTGCTCACCCTCAAACTATAATTTTCTTTTGATTCTTTTTCTTTTAACAGAGGATGATTCTATCGGATCTCTTGGTGGTGAGATACCCTTCCATTTTCTATGACTGCTTTTAGGAGTAATGGTCTTCTTAGTGGCAGCTTTTTTACCCTTCTCCTGTTGTTGCCAATCAGTCTAGAATTCATTCCAGAAGAGGAAGTAGTTCCAATCTACCTGCCTTTTCTTCAATGACTCTTTGACAATGAGAGTAATGAGTCCTTGATGAGACAATATACTTGCCACCTTAGTGGGCTTGGCCTTGACCTGCCTAGCCATTTTCGTGAGGGCTTTGTGCAAGTAAAACGGTAAATTGATGGGAGATCTCCCTGTGAAGTGATTTAAAAGTTTGAAGTGGTAGAACATGACTCTGTTGTATCTACCTTCACAGGTGATATAGACAAAGATTGCCTTCAGGAGCGATTGCCACTTAGGTTCCAGATAATACATTGGTATGTCTTTTTTCCATGTAAGATCTTTGTGCAGAGGCTATAGGTAGGATCTAAATTCGATGTTTGAAGGTACAGTTGATTTGAACCAACAATCGCATGTTCTAGGAAGACCAGTGAACTCAGCTATGGCTACCTCATCAACCAAAAACTACTCCTTTCCCATTGTTGTTGTTCTTCCATCATATGAGCTAGCAAAGGTTTCAGACACCTATTGGTGAAAATCTGCCAGTTTTTCACAATACATATAGACTCTAGTTTTCTTGAAGAACTCAGCCACCTCAGGGTGCACCTCAAGGTACCAAACTCCATCCAATTCATCCCTTAGAACTGGTCCTGCTTTCGGCATTTAGTAAATGCGGACTGTACCTGCGATTTAGGAAAAACTTTGTGCCAGGGAGACACAGACTATATGATTTAGGGTGACAGGGAGTATGACTCAAAGAAAAATAAATGAGACAAGGTGACTCAAATTTCTGATCTCAAAGCTCAATTACTAACCGAATTTAGGCAACAAACTGACTGAAAACATGCCAAAAATTTTGAGTTTCGGTGAGATGTACATTTAAATTGAAACAGTATGGGCTTTGAACTACTTGATGACTCGACCTGGCTTGATGGTATGACAATTGGCTTGATAACGATCTACTGAACTCTAACTGCACTTGGCGATCACCACAAAAAATAGGATTATGATCTCTGGATATGTGTTTGCTTGATGAAATCACGGGCTCAAGACTATCTCAATGACTCCCGAATTCAAATTGATAATGAATGGAGATCAAATCATAGATTAATCGGGGTCATAATGGATTTGTGTACTTGTGACTGGAGATGGTGAGGGGCTACGTGACTAATCATTTTTTTTAATCGGGAAACACGCATGAGTTTCTATGTCTTTGCCGAGTCTTAATTTTGAAATGACAATTGTAGTTAAAAGGACAACAGGGTATCAATATTCGGATAGATACAACAAGAACATGCATACCTTACCACCTCCATGGGATTTCGGCGGTTATGTTTTCATCATTGCGCCAATTGACAACTGGCTCGTACGAAAGCACGGGCTTTTCATTTTTCCCGTTGAAATCTTTTCGATAGTTAACCGCATTTTTTCTTTTCCCTCTTAAATACCAAGAACGAAGGCTTTAGGTGGTTAATGAGCACGTTTTAGGCTCGCCTAAACCACTGAAACCTAAGATTCTATCTTTTGCTTGACCAAACCAAATCAAAATTTCTTTCTAAGTTTATTTACAGAAAATAGACTCTCTAACCTACCTACAAAAATTTAGAAATAAATTTTGGACCACAATCTATCACCTCAAAAGAAAAATCTCCACCAATTTATTTGAGGAGATAACACAACCCCAACATTGAATAGGTGGTTTCCTTGGCCTTTGACCCCCTGCCTCAATCGTTCTGGGTTCTCTAGAAGTTGGTTGTCCCTGAGGATTATTTCTGAAGAATGGTGGCTTATTTCCCTTCTTTCTCGGATCCATCTTGAATTTATTTTTGTCTTCCCAAGATTTTTGGAAAGTTGGCCTTGCTTTTTGCTGATCATATAGTCATTTAGCTCGCCTTATGGTCTCCTCCAATGTCTTGGGATCATCATATTGTATTTTGTCACTGATGAATGATGGTAATCCACTCAAATACCTTTGAATATTAACTGTCTCATCCTTGATGAAAGAGACATACTTAAATAGTTCTAAAAACATTATCTCATATTCATTTATTGTCATACTCCCAAGCTTGAGTTCAAAGAACTCTTTCATTTTCTTGTCATAGTATCTCTTATTCAAGTATTTATTCTCGAAATACTTCTTGAATTCCCTCCAAGAAACACTTTTCTCTTTAATGTGTTGCACTACACAAGTTGATCCCACCACATGGATGCCTTTCCCTTGAGTTGATAGATGGAAATTCTACCTTCTGCATGAGAAGAATAATTATGCAATTAAAAATACTTTCTCATGCCCAGCAGCCATATCTCTGCATCTTCATCCTTCTTGTGCTCACCATAAAATGTAGGAGGTTTGATTTTGTTCATTTCTCCTCATATCTCATCCACCCCAGACCCCTTATGCTTCCTTACATGGGATGGACTTGATCTTTTGTGTGCCCTCTTATTGGAATTCCTCGAGTGGTGGTGATGTCTACTAACACTTCTTGTTCTTCTTTTCTCACCAGGATACTTGTGAATTCCTGGTTTGCTTGAGCCACTCTACTTATCCAATTTCTTTTCTATTTTGTTCAAGCTCTGCATTAACTTCATGTTGAAGTGATGTTGCTTCTCCTTGCTCTCATAAGACTTTCATTATTAGCTTTATGTCTTTGGACATCCTTCTGCAAATTTTTAATGGTCTCTACCATATTCATGTTTTCATCCCTTCCTTCTCCGTGTCCATTGGAGTTTTTTCCTTCAATGCCTAAATGGACATCCATCCCTCTGATTTCATCTTCCTAGTTGTAAGTCCCATGTTCCTCTTCCATTACTTTGGACTCTATGTTGATCCTGATCTGATCTAGTTGTTTTTAACTCTACAAAATGTGCAGCCAACAAAACTTTGTCAGGCTAATTGTTTCAATAATTTCATGAAAAATATGAACCATTATGGTTCAATAATATATCATAACTCTTTCTTATGATTTATTGAAAAATTGAATGTCCAGATTAATTTTCTGAGTGGATATTTAGATTCCAATGTCTGATACCTTTCCAACGCCTTATCCCATACTCAATTCTGAGTCTTGAGCAGAAAGTTATGGTTATTTGAAATTTGCCCATTAAATTTTTTGTTCGCACTTCAACTTGGCGCAGCTCTGTGTTGTAATCGTGCATTTTTGCACCTAATCCATTGGATTTTTTGTAGGATCTCAATTGGGTTTCTTCATATACATGTTCTGGACACTTTTTCCAAGTTTCACCTTTTCTTGGGTTCTGTGCTACTAGTTACAGCTTACTGAAGTTCTAAGCCAATTCATGTTTTTGGCCTGGAATGATACAGGTACCTTATTTGCCATAATAAACACTTTTAGCATGCCCATAAATTTAATTCAACTTTGGGACTGTCTTCTATGGTTCAATATATTTCCATTGACTTCTCTTGCGCCTCAATCTGCTTTTGGAGCAGAAAGTTATGGCTTTTTGAAGTTAGTTGGGTCTTAAAATTTATCCTCCACTTTTGTGTTGTAACTTTCTCATAAAAGATCCCTTTGATGAACAGTTTACACCATTAGAAATATCTCTCCGAGCTCTTTTATTTGAGCTGTAGAGACAAAGTGTACCTTGGTACACTCTATTCTCATGGTTTTTACGTGGCTAAAAATGCTCTTAAGGGCCTCAAAAATGCGCTGCAAAAAGATGACGTTCAAATGATATAAAACGTCGCAGAAAATTGTTGGTTTTTTGTTGTTGTTCACCATCCAAATGACTTCACGCGCTCAAATTTCAACCTGTACACCCATATATAGCATGCACAGCAACACCACAAGGTAATCCATGCTCTACGCACCTATAACCACTGTGCGTCACTTCTCTGTTGCGCAAATAACTTGCGCACACTACTTTTGTGTCGGCAAAATCCACCGCGCGCGGTTTTGGTTCTTGCATTATTACCTGTTGCACGCCATTTTTGTATTGCACGCTAATATTCCACATGCATTTCACTCTACATGCTGCACCATGCCAAATTTTAGTATGCCCCACAACGCACCAATACTCTTTGTGCGCCATTCACTAAAATACATTGCGACAACATATACTCATATTGTGTGCGCACCAACCAAACTCCTCTGCGCTCTGCCAATACTGTGCACACCACGTGCACCATTATTATGTGTGTGTGCACCGTGCACACCTTATTATGTGTATGCACATAGCGCAATGCTAAATTTAGTGTGTGCACCTACACACCAACGTTTTTCCGTGCGGTGCCAAAATTTGGTGTGCACCTGCACGCCAACATTTTTCTGTGCAGTGCCCAATTTTTACATATCAAAATCTTTTCACTGCGCATCATGCATTTTTAGTGCGCCCACCTATGCACATTCATTTTCATGCATCGATTCCTTGTGAATTCTGCTGCAGAAATTGGGGATTTTTTCTAACTTTTTCCCCATTTTTACCGTAGACATTCTGCAACTATGAAATTTGTTCAATTTCACCCCGATAACACCAATTCAACCTCTACAACAAAAAATCGTTGTGGGTTGACATTTATGGAACGAATTTTTCCCAACTCAATTCACGAATTGAGAATTTTAATTACAAAACTCGCTCCATCTATCATGGCTTCACTGTAACTTCAAATTCGACCCATTCTAGGTCCAAATTTGCTAGAACAGATATTAAATAAATAATATCTCACCACATGGCCGAATTTCTCAATTTTCCCATGAATTTAGCAACAGAAATTGGGGCTTTTTCACAATTCCACGTCATTGCTTCTAAATATTACCATGGATGCTTTGCAACTCGAAATTTGGCCACTTCGAAATAAATCCTCTGTGTAATTTCGCTTCAACTCAACTTGCTCAGCCCATCCAGGCTAAGTGTTGAAAACTGAAGCTCTGATACCATATTGTAACATCCCCAACCACCCATGTCGAGCCATGATACACGAGATAAACTCTTTCATTCTCTCTTTGGAACATACTGTAACATACCCAACATCCAACCGAGTTATGCCACATAAAATTTTTGAACTGCATGCAATTAAAATATATACACACAGAACCTTTGTGGAACTTCATATATAAAACGTAACAGACAAATAAATTATGTAAAAACATGAATTCATACTAAAATAACAGTAAACATAGACATGTAGCATATACAGGAAATACCCATAAACATACAGATAGTTATAACCACGCATAGGATAAACCCATAAAACTGATCATGTAAATAATAATGCAGCATGTAAATTTATCACACAATTGGCACTTATCTTCGTAAGAATATCACCAACTGCGTGCAGACCTTCCATGAATCTCGTAGCCTTAGACCACACTGCTCATCACTCTCAGCAGTGGGTCACCCCTGAGCTTGGACTAAACTCCACCAGGGTAAAGGGATTCCTAACCAGGCTAATGGTTCATATACAACAGAAAAGACTCTGTCCCAAGTGCCCACTCAAATTAACATCCTACAATCCCTCATTCCCCACATTCCTGTCCCACCCCAAGAAGTGTGCCCCTTCTCTGCTCAACAGTCCTTCAGCTGCCCCACTTCATTTTCGAGCTTCAGCAACAGGCCGGACAGGAAGTCTCAAAGCCCTGTAGCCACAGTTTATCACCTTCAGGAAATTGTTTCCCAACAATTCTCTCACCTAGAGAGAAATTGCTCACGGGCCTGACAACCCGCTTCTTTAGTCCAGCTCCCAAGCTAACCAGCTACACAAAAAAGTATGGCTATGGATACAGGTTTAGGTACAGTGACATGAAGGTACGGAAGATATCTCAATGAGTGTGTGAATGCTCATGGATGATTGACTGGATGACTGCATGATGGAAGGAATGATAGAAAGAATGATGGTAAATGAACTAATTCCAACAATATGTATGCATGTCCCCAACTTGACACTTGTCATGTTGGGAGCTACTTTGGCCCAATTGTCCCCATGTTTACAACTTAGGATAAAATAATTATGCATACTTTATACTTTAAGGAATATTAATATAATATTCCTTTTTGGCTTAAAATCCCTGGCTTAGCCCCTTTTCCTTAACTTTTATCCCCCACCCTTTCCCTAACTAGTGGAGTTTAGTCCCCCATACTCTTTTATCATGGTCGATCTACACGCAGCGATGTATTTTATATTAATGATGAGACATATACAAAAATAGGTGCACTGGCCTTTAGCATCTAGGCTCTCTGGCCTAATACAAACATAAGCCTCCTAGCTTATAAAAATTGGCTCACCAACTTATAAAGCACAACATATACACAAAGGCTCCTTGGCCTCAAAATTGCGTGCACTTAAGTTATTGCGTGTGGTATCTTGGAACGTGCACACTTCATCATTTTACTGCGCAGTACATGCGCGCACTATGCCATGAAAGGTAAATACAAAAAATGATATCAAACAACTCACCAACTTAAGTGCATTTTCATTTACATTACAATTTGGTTCGGCCTAGGGATATTACATCCTCCTTCTACCTTCTCTGGTGAAAGTATAGCTACTAGTAACCATAATTCTAAATGAAATAGAAAGAGGAAGAATAGGAAGAAGAAATCACCAACCTTTGTGAGTCATGTTAGAGATAGGTCATCAACCTCTGCAAGTCATGTTGAATACCAACACCCAGCCTCTACAATTCATGCTAGGGGAAAGCACCCAGCCTTTGCATGTCATGTTGGGGGAAAACGTCTAGCCATTGCTCCTCTAACTGACAATAGTTATGTAGCCTCTACGAATCATTTTATCGACCAATCACCAACCTTTATGAATCATGTTAGAGATTTGCAACCAACCACTTCAAGTCATGTTGGGGGCATGAACCTAATCCCTGCGATTCATACTAGATTTCAACAACCAACTTATGCTAGTCATGTTGGAGATTTGTCAAAAACCTATGAGATTCATGATNACTGACAATAGTTATGTAGCCTCTACGAATCATTTTATCGACCAATCACCAACCTTTATGAATCATGTTAGAGATTTGCAACCAACCACTTCAAGTCATGTTGGGGGCATGAACCTAATCCCTGCGATTCATACTAGATTTCAACAACCAACTTATGCTATTCATGTTGGAGATTTGTCAAAAACCTATGAGATTCATGATGAGGACAAGAAACCAACAATTGATAGTCATGATGGGGGAATTGGTTCTATTGAGAAACCTAGAAGGATAGGATGTAATCCTAAGTTCCCTTGTAATATTTGCAAGGGAGATCACCTTACTCATCTGTGCACTGGAATTATAGAGGCACGAATATTGTGGTCTGTGTCTGTAAGATATTCTGATTCTAAGTCTTGTTCAGTTTCCCTGCAATCTATTCATCCTTTGGTTGATGAAGTGGTCATGTCAATGCAATCTTTGGTTGATGCCACTCCTGTTTTGGGGGGTGATGCACCTTCAGACCATGTTGTCTCGCAGCCTATTCATCCAGTCTTTGAGGAAGTGGTCGTGTCAATGCAATATTCATTTGATCCCACTCTTCTCTTAGAGAGTGTCGAGTCTACCAAAGTGGTCACGTCGATGCAATCTTCGGTTGATCCCACTATTCTCTTAGAGAGTGTCAAGTCTACCAATGTGGTCACGCTGATGAAATATTTGGATGATCCCACTCTTCTGATGGGGAGTGATGTGTCTCCCGACTATGTTTTTATCATTTCCAATTCAGTACTTTCAGAACAAGGGGGAATTCCACTCACTTCAAGCACACCCCTTCTAAGTCCTAGGATGGTTTCCTTTGATTTAAATGACCTTGTTGAACCTCATATTCCTTCTTCTGCACCCTTTTAAATAAGGGTTGAAGTTAATTCAAAAAACATTTACCGATGTATTGTAGATGAAGGAGCCTCCGCAAGTATTTTATCCTCCTCAGCTTGGAAAGATTTGGGTTCTCCCAATCTTTTGTCTGCATCACATGAGTTGTTGGATTTTGACATACGTCCTAGTGATTATTTGGGGATTCTTCCTTAGTTTCCTATCTCGTTAGGTGGTAACATTGTCCTTGTCGATGTTATAGTGGTGCAAGTCTCGTTAGATTTCAATATGCTTCTTGGGAATGATTATGTATATGCTATGAACGTTGTGGTTTCTACGCTCTTTCGGGTGATGCATTTCCCTCACAATGGAAGAATTGTCACTATCGACCAGCTGGAATATGATAATCACCATCCTAATTCGGCGTTAGTTCAAGCTACTCCTTTATATGTTCATATTATTCATGTAGACTCTACCCTGCCACAGGTAAATTATGTGGTGTCTTATCCTCGGTGTTCAATTGCTCCTCAACAGGAACTAGTTCACTCAGATTTTCCTTCTCAAGACTTGGTCCCAGTAATTGATCCATTGGTTTATCCAATGGGGACATGGGAGTCCTTGCTTCCCCCTGTTGGTCCAAGTGATCTTGAGTTTCCTTTTGAGTCTAATCTCATTATTTGTAGATCCGTAATCCCTTGTGCTTTTGATTCTTCGTTGATAAACTATGCCAGTTTTGGCCAGAACCTCCATCATCATATGGAATATGGTCAGTTTGCTTCACCCTTTGGGACTGTCGACCCTCATTGTTCATGTGATTTCTCGGATATTGAGTTTCCTTCAGATGAGGCTAACCTTGAAGCCATGACTACGGACCATATACCATGGGAATACTTACACCACGGTTTGTGTTGTCTTCCCTTTTGGGAGACTTTCTAGGTTGACTACCGAAGAGACTCTTGGTCAGAGCCTAGCAACGGGCTCTACTTGAACCAATACTATGCATGAGCCATAAGGTTGTGTGGTGCCTTGTACCATATTGTACAGTATGGGTTTGTTGTTTTCAAGTTTTATATTCAATAACGCCTCTTATTTTTCGAAGTTTCCATCTATATTGGATTTATTAACTTCTGGATGAGTGTTATTGGCCTTATATGCAGGATCTTGGAGAAATGTTTTCTTTGACATTTTTCCATTGTATCGATCTGTTCTGATAGGTATTGACCTCAAAACCGGCATATATGTTATATTTTTTCCTACTTGCATTTATGCATTATCCGTTTCCTGGTTCTTTTGGCCTTAGGATCAACCCCACTGAATTGTGACACTACCCTTCCTTGCTGATAAGTGTGTCACACTTTATGTGGTAGAGCCTTCTTTCCATGGGCATCCTAGTTAGATCCTTTTTTTCCATTTGATGCCCATGCCAAAGAACTTCATAGGCACAGGTGTCATGTTTATTCCCTCCATGACTTTGTGTTAAAGCCCCATCCTTCTTCATCATCATTTTTCTGGAATATACCCATGGGACTCCCCTAGAGCATGGCTTGTCTTCTTTCAAGCTCACTTAAAACTATGAAAGTGACATCTAACAAGAGATTGTTTACCATTTGCGACCTCGTTTAGAATTACATATGAAAAGGAGACCCCTTGGAGTTCTCTTTAATCTCTTTCTAGACTCTATAAAATTAAAAATATTTCTGAGCGATCTTGTTCACCTCCACGCTTGTCAAAGTGAAATTTGAATGCACATCTATCTCGCGATAATTTACCCCTTTTCGGTCCGAATGGATAATTTTATGAAAAAGGTACGCCCTAGGAGCTATAGTTCTCTAGGAGAGTATTCTCGGGTGCAATTTTAACCCTTTTTTGGGCATTGGGGACTAAATTTGCGAAAAAGGGCCATTCTCCCTGGTTTTGGTTTATCTCTTTTTCGGTCCTTGGAGATTATTTATGAAAATGGAAACCCCTTGGAGTCTTCTTTAAGCCCTTTTCAGACTCCCTAAACAAGAAAATATCACTAAGTGACCTTGTTCCTTTCACACTCGTTAATTGGTCCAAAAGAAATATCTATTTGGCATAAGTTTAACCCTTTTTTTGGCCAAGAGATTACCCAGGAAAAAGGTATGCCTCGGGAGACATGTCTCGCCAGGAGAGTTCTCCTAAGTTATGTTTTATAATTTTTCGATCTCAGGGGACTAAATTACAAAAAAGGAGGTGAGTCCATAGTTAATCTCTCTTCAAACTCCTTAAAATTGAAAACATAGTTGATTGATCTTGTCTCTATCACACTCGTTAAAATGTTTTTGAAAAGACTTCCTTTTGGTATAAGTTTAACCCTTTTCCAGACCGACTGGACTATGTACAAAAAAGGAATACACTGGCCCCAGTGACTAGAAGAGTTCTCCTTGGTATGATTTTATTCGTTTTCGAGCACTTGAGACTAACTTTACAAAAAATATCACTCTGGAGTCTTATTTTAGTGTTTTTAAGACTCTAAAATTGAAAAACTGTTGAGCTTACCTTTTCTGGGCTCGTAAAAATTTGCATGGAAGGAGTCTCATTGTGTCATTTTGTAATCGCATCGCATGTCTCATCCTTACGTCTCTGGCCTAATGTTGGATTCATTTTTCTATTACTGAACCTTTAGAGAATTCCTTAGGTTCAAGCCTTGTAGCATTTTTTCCTTTGCAATCTGACACCTTGACCCATGGAAGCATTTTCCCAAGTGTCCTTATCCTACACATGTATCCTTGCACTGAGCATTAGTATGTTCCATGTGCTTGGAACTAGTTTTCTTGCCCGCGACACTCGTTCCTCCTTTGTAATGTAGCATTTTCGTATTCCTTTTGAAGCTTGTTAAATACGTGAAAAAGACAAAAAAATCAAATATTCCAAAAAGAGGGGACGGGGAAACATTCTCTTTTGTTGGAAGCAATCTAGTCACCCTTGGACAGAGCACCTCCTTATGTTTGTTCTGCAAGCACTGGGATCTAGCAGGGCCTTAGGAAGTTGTTCTCATTACATAGAGTTGTGTCCTCCTCCATTTGGTTACTCTTCCAAACACATGGAGAGTTTGTGGTGCCTCATGTGCCACAGAATTATTTCAATAACATGATTCCTGAGTGTTTTCATCTATCATTCTCTTGTCCAAGGGGAAGTCTTGAAACCTGAGTCATCCATTCTGCAATACGTTTCTTGACCTTCATGATTCGGCCATCCCGAGAGTCTTGTCAAGTTCATATCCAGAATCAATGAAGTTCGGTGCGTGATGTTCAAGGTCCTCCAGTCTTTCCACGATGGCATGTCGAATACCTCAGAGTAGTGATTCTTACACTCCTATTATACTCCTACCTGATTTTCTAAGAGCTTGAAGCTATTGCTCGAGTCATGAAGTTATCATCTCCAACCACAGGCATTAATGCCTCCTGAAGATTCCTATGACATTGTATATCTATTTGGAGATGTAGATATTTTGTGTATTGTTAGCGGCTATACTTTATATTGGCATACACATTGGTCATTTAGCCATGATTACTTTATATATTAAATGGATCTACAGTGTACTTGATTGGAAGCCATGCTTAGTTTATCCCGAGCATGGGAATGCTTGCCTCGGTGATTATTATTATCTTATT
>JASDQU010108453.1:191880-218202 GCA_032191745.1 Picea mariana | reverse complement strand
CATTGTACATCACATTCCTGTCATATTGCCATGGTCTACCCAACAGCACATGACACACATCCATTGGTATCACATCACATATAACTTGATCTTTGTAATTCCCAATCTGAAAATCAACTTTACATTGCTCATTGACTAAAACTTGATGTCCTTTCTACAACCAAGAAACTCTGTAGGGTGTAGGATGTCTTTCTCTCTTCAATCCTAACTTTTCAACCATCTCTATAGAAACTAAATTATCAGTACTGCCATTAACAATAATCAACTTGCAGCACTTACCTTGTGATTTGCACATTGTTTTGAACAAGCTCTTCCTCTGCTCAGGTTCATGTACTTCTTTGCTTGGCTTCAGCAAAATTCTCCTCATCAACAAGGCTTCTCCTGCTTCTGGAATCTCGACATGATTCTCAAGTGATTTCTGTTCAATCTCAGCTTGTGCAACTTGAACATTCCCCTGTTTTGCTGCTTCTTCTGGACAATCCCAAGACATATGTCCTAGTTTTCCACAAGCATAACATCTAACTTCGTGGTTTCTGCCTCTTCCACGGCCTCTCTGAAAAGATCTTCTTCCTTTGAAGTCTCTTCCTTTTTGGGGTTGTTCTGGCTGATTTGATGTTTCAGCTTCACCTTTCTAAACTGAAATTTTTCCTTTTCCAGTTTGTTTTCCCTTACCCCTGTAAGGCTGACCTTTTCCTTTCCCTGAGTTGTTCCTCCTATTCAGTTTCTCCTCCACTTTCAAAGCACATTGGTATGCTTCTTCAACTGATTGAGGTGAAAACAAACTCATCTCATCTTGAATGTCAAATTTAAAACCATTCATGTATCTGGCTACTTTCTCAGAAGTATCCTCTGTGTATCCAGCTCTAATATTCACTTTGTAAAACTCCTCTGTATACTCTCTGACAGTATGCAATCTTTGTCTCAAATTCTGCATCTGTCTGTACAAGGCTAATTGGTAATCTTTAGGTAAGAATTTCTCCTTTAATTTAGCAATCATTCTATTCCAATTTCTAATTGGTTGTTTTTGTAATCTTCTTCTTTCTGCTTGTACACCATCCCACCAAAGTAAAGCATGTCCTTTAAGTCTAGTCACTGCAAACTTTACCTTTTTATCTTCAGGTACTTCAGCAAAATCAAAATGCTTATCCATGGAATTTATCCAATCAACTAATTCCTCAGGATTTAACCCTCCATCATATGCATTTACTTCTAATCTTGGTTTTGAGCTAGCCCCAATGACTGCCCTTAATAACTTCAATCCAATATTCTCATCTGTTATTTCTTCAGGTTCAAATTCATCTTCCTGTTCATTTTCACTAACATCACCTGCTACAGGATCTCTTCTTCCAGCTTCTCTCATGGCTTCCATCTCTTCTCTGAGACTTCTCAATTCTTCCAATACTTCTGCATTGGCTATAGGTATACCTCCTCGACCTCTTCTACCTCGTCCTACTCTGAAAGCCATGTCTGAGGATAAGAAATCTGTTTTTAAAGTATCACTGTTCAGACTTTCTTTTGCCTCGATTACTGGTAAAGGTGAAAAATAAATTTTCCCTTTCATATACAATGCTACAATTTCTCAAATCTCGCTCTGATACCACTTAATGCAGTTGGTGTTAGTGAAATCTTACAGACAGAGCTAAATTTAGTTATATGTCGCTATAATTGGCAGTTCGGTTCCTTTTCCCAGACTCTTGTTAAATTGGTGAATTAAGCACTTTTTGGTTTGCTAGCACCCAACGGAAAACACCACTGACACTTTTTTTGTACTTACCTTAAATCTCCTCTTCTATACATCGATGGACACGTGGCTACAACGGAAAACACTAAACACATCGGAGTTTGAACCCTCCTCCTCCTTCCGCTACGATCTGGACCATTGATTATTTGTTGTTTGGTTCCGATCAGATCTTGATCGTTCGTCTTCTGGATGATTGGCACCGTCGACTCCTTGATCCCTTCGAGTTCCACTGTGATCTCCACCCTTAATCCCACTGCTTACAGAATGAAATTATCATTCCATTACAGGATTGTTTCGATTCCAAGGATCATTGAAATAATATGACAGATCAGATGTGTTCTATCAACGAGAACAGAGATATCATAATCATACACGGATGAAATATGGTTTTACACACATAAGAATGTTGCATAATGGATAGAAGCTTTTATTTATGAATTCTCTTTATCTCCTCTGCAACGATTCTGTACATTCTCTCCGCCTTTCTCTTGTCTCTCTCGTCCTCCCTTTTACAATCGAACTTAGTTTTCTTAAATACAATTCAAACTTAGGTTTTCAGATCCACAAAGTCTGGATCGAATCCACTTAGATCCTACAATTTATGCTTGTAATCCTAACTTCTCCTACAGCTATTACATTGTTAGGATTCGAGATCCTTTGACAATTTATTCAATTTGAACTAAATACAACACAGTAAATTTAAGAGCACCCACTCTCTTTAGTAAAATTTGGCTTTGACTCTCAACAGCCATAGATCTTCTAAAACTATGAGCTTATGCTCCTGCATCACTATGTCATGAAAATCAATGCAAGGGAACACTACCAAAAAGAAAAACTAAAAAAAATACAAAAAAAAAACAATGCAAAACCAATCTTTGTGTCACTCTCTCTATACATTTCTAATATAAGCTAGAAGGGGGCTCCCCCCATTTCATTTTGAAATTAGGGTGTAGGGTAGGGCTTCATGGATCTCAAATAGGTTTGGAGGGGCACTCAATTGGAGAAAGAAAGGGAGATTTTTGGGGTCATCACCAAATCTCTTGGATTCACAAGTTATTGGTCATTTACCCCTATTTTTTTTAATTAGTAGATTTTAAATAAAATGGGATTTGGGTTTTGGATATTGGAGGTGATATTTGGGTTTTGAAGATGGGATTTGATTTTTCCCTCCAATTCCCCCATTTGTTTTTAAATCAATAGATTTAAAACAAAATGAGAATTGGTTTTTGGAGATGGGATATAGGATTTGGAGATGGGATTTTGGTTTTCCTTCCTATCCCTCTCCTCGTATACTCTCCTCTCCTCTCCTTCCTCTTCCTCTCTTCCTCTCTCTCTCCTTTTCTCCCTCTTATCCTTCCACTCCTTCTTCCATCTTCCTATCCTCCTCTCCCTCTTCTCCTTCTTCTTCCACACTTCATATCTTCCTCCCCCTCTTCCTTTCCTTCCACTCCTCCTTCCTCGTAATCTTCCCCTCTTATACTCTTCTTTTTCTTCTCCCCTTCTTCCCTTATAATTCCTCTTTTTCTTCCCCCCTTCTTCCCTTCTTCCTATTTTTCTCCCCCTTTTGTTTTTTTTTTCTTCTCCCTCTCCTTCCTCCCCCTATCTTTTTCTCTTTCTATTATCCCTCATCCCCCTCTTCCTTTTCTCTTCCTCTCCTACTACAGTTCCATAAGTTCCCTAATTTCTACTAAAGAATTTCCTACCACTATAGTTAAATCAAATTTAAGTAGGCCTTCTCGATGATTCTCTCATTGAGTAAAAGGATCATGGCATGGATGAAAAAATTCATGTTTGTAGAATTGTGTATAGATATGTTTTCTACCCTTATTAGCAATGTCCTTCCACTTATATTAAGTCTAGCTCATCTATTCTTCTCTTAGAAAAAACCCATTTAACAAAGATAGGAGTTGAGTTATGTACATAATCCATTTGAATGATAGTCAATTGGCATATATGGACTTATGTTGAAACTTGAAACACTATGGTTGAGATGAGTAGCATGATGCAACAATGGAAAATGGTTTTTCCTTTGCTTTGCTCATTTGGCATATACACAAGGAGAAAACTTGGGGGTTTCTAAGTTAAGTATAATGACAAGAGGACATAACATTGTTTCCCTCTCAATAATTTGTGATTTCTCATTTTTCTTCACTCATTTGGCTCACACACAATGAGTCAACATAGGGGAGAAAACAAAATATAAGAAATATTTTGGTAAAAAGACAAGTGGTTGGTCACATAAGGAGAGATTTTGTTTACAATATAACTTTTTGTAGGTGATTTAGTTTGAGCTCACACTAGCAATCCAAATTGTGCACAAGGCAACCAAGAAGAATCATCTAAAGCCTCTCAGAAAGTTGGGGTTTACGAGTTAAGTATAATGATGAGAGGAGGAAACATCATTAACATATACAATAAGTGTAACAAAAATAACGCAAGTTAACCTATGATACTTGGCAATGACATTTGTGGTTTCTTGTTATGAGGATGTCTAATGACCATTTGAATCCAAATTGACAATTTCAAATATGGGAGAACCATGACCCTTTTATATACAATTATGGAATATGTAGCAAAAACAAAGGGAGTGTGTCCTTAGTTCCTTGTCACCATTATGATAAAGGGATGTAGCATCTAAAATTAATATATGTTTCATCTAAACTATTTAACGAATTGGTGTTCTATTTCTCTAGGCCCCTAGGTCCAACTTCACATGATAGGATCACATTTTCTCATAGCCCTAATTTAGAGATGTCATAGTGTAGTTCTAAATTAAATGAATGTTAAAGTTTGAACAAGTTTCCTTGATATAAGACAAGAATCCATGTATAACAAAATACCTATTATATAACACAAATTTTATTAGTTTCCAGACTTGAGTACCAACACTTTTACTAGTATTTTTGTGTCAAGATTGAGAGTAATTAAATCCAACAAATTAGCGCAAGTAGGAATGATCAAATGAGCTTCAAGGTTTTATTGACCTCATATTCAAACTTCAATGGAATATCATTCCAAAACTCTCTCCTTACCATGGATATGTCATTTTTAATGAGCTTTTCCTTGGTTTCTTTGCATACATTTGAAACTATCACTTTAGCATGTTCATTTGATAAGAGCTCAAGCTAGGTGATTTGATCAAGCGTAGATCCACATGTTGGCTTGAATCTGTTAGAAAACCTACAAATCTCATATGATAGGTTGCACTCAACACTTTCCAAGTTATTTGTTCTCAAAATATTTTCAATAAGTTGTCTGTCAATATCTCCTTGTCTAACCAACAATACAAAAGAGTTGATGCTTCAACCCACACAACCAATGTTTCTACCCGAACATTACAATTCCTTGAGGATGCATGAGAGAGTCAATCCAAATTACATAGAAATCTTGTTATCATTGACAACATCAAGTAATCCTTCTGTGTTCCCTTTAAGTGTATTCAACACTACCCAATCACCTAAAAATGAAAATATCTTCATTAGACGTGCCATTTATTTATCGGATTGCAGTAGCATTTCCTTCATGTCAATCTTATTTGGTTGTAAACACTTGAGATTTATTTATTTTCCATATCTAACATGCTTGGTTTGTTTCTAGGGAACTTGGTGAACATAAAAAATATAATGAGCATCATCAAGTGTAAACTTAAACAATAACAATCATGTCAACATACCTATAAACACCACCCCTATGGCTTAAACTCTCATTCTTGTCATTATATATTTTTGTATCCTTGTGATTTCCATCCGATCACACATGTCTTGTAACCACACACTCATTGAGACATGTCACCCCCTAAAAATATTTGTCCCACTACATCTGACATTAAATTGTCCCCTTCCAAATATTGGCCTCCTGTGGTCCTTACATGGATACATAGTCTATGTCACGTAGTCAACCGATGTAAGGGATAAGCAATTCCAATGCATTTTAGGTTGTGTTTTTCATATGTAGTCAAGACGACACACTAGCATGATATTAAATGCATTGCAATGTACACAATTTCCACATTTTTTATATCCCTCATAAAGAATCTCACTCATAATTAGTATCCCAATATAAACCCTTCTCACTCAATGTAAACACTCCACACTATGAATTCCTCATACTAAAATACAATTCATATAAGCAATATAATGAAAAGAGTGGTTTGATGTTTGTTGGTCAATGGGTTAGAGAAATAGAGGGTTAGTCATTGCATATGTCTTTGAGTTAGAGGGTTAATATTTGCATCTCTACATATGTTAATTGTATGTGTGAATATTTTCAATGTTCATGTCAAATTATGCATATATTTTATTCCATGTATTTTATGTGCTTAAAAAGTAGTGTGTCATTGTAATAGATCTATAAGTCATATGGTTTCACGTGGAGATTCCTTAGACAATGATGTTAGACATAGGGAAATAGAGGAACATGAGAGAACAAAAGGTAAAAAGATTTCAATTGATGAAGACAACAAAAAAAAAGACCCTAGTGAGTTGTAATTATATACTTTATGATTTTTATATAATATTGAAAAATATTTGTTTATTTTATGAAGAGTTACATTTATAATTCTAATCGTTACTTACTATAGTCTATTTTATATTATAGAAAATTTTGATAAAACAATTACAACTTTTCTAACAAGTAAAACAAAACAAAACAAAAAGAGAATCTAGATGTGGATTACTTGCATTTACTCAGTGGGGAGAAAGTTCCAAGGGTCTTAGTCGCAATATATCTAAGCATGTTAGTCGTGGTACAATTTATCCTACATTTTTCAAAGAAATATAGAGTGTAATTAAATCCAATGTGCTACATTTTCCATCACACTTATTCATTACATGGCTTGCATATTAATGTTTGAGCACAGAGCGCAAAGATAAGGATGAATAGAGATGAAGATTTTTATTAATAGAAGATATAGAAAATGCATTCAATTATGGTGATATACAAGTTACTAATAAAGGAGAGATTTTAAAACTTGGCAGTGGTACGATTTTCCATTATGAAATTTTTGACATAGTCATGAGGGAGTGGTCAAAAGAATACCACAGACATTGGATAGAAATAAGTATTGCTAGAAAGCACAAAGCAATACAACATCTACATAGAAGGTTCCCAAATTTACAATTTAGTGATAAATGGGCCCTTCATAGATTCTCTAAAACTATCAAGAGAAGGAGATACCATATCAAATGAAATATGTTCGAGTTGGTTTTCTATTATACTCACTCATTTTTCTAGTCCTTCACCTTTATATTGCTCGATGTATCATCATTTTTTGTGGTTTTGAAAAAAAATAGTCTTGAACATTGTAAAGCTTGTAAAGAAAGGCAAAGGCTATAGAAAAAGACCATTTGATATTGACAAATCTCTATTAAGAAAATCCGAAACACTTTCAAAGAGAATAAGAGGATCATTGAAGAGAAGTAGGCATGACGAGTGGACCCTCAGACACCACAACAAAAAACCACAAAGGTAATAAATGATATATGCTTTTAGTTGATGATTTTGACACACTTGCAGTTATTTATTTTGATATGTTTTTAACTTGTTATCTTTCTCTAATGTAATGTTGTAATTCCATTGATCGATTTTTGTGGTCATTTGTCAAAATTTGATAAACTTCACTAATCTTATCTTTTATTATGTACAAGCATAAATGGATACAAAGAAATTAATAGTTACACATTCTCTAAGTCATGTTGGGAAGTCTGTGATTAAAGGGTGCTTTGTAAGTTATCAATATAATCTCATTTATTATCATAATATGTTAAATTAATATATGTGATTATTAAATATTTAAATATGATTTTATCTTCTTGCCTACAACTAAATCACTATAGTCATGTACCCATTGACGAAGAATTAAAGTATTCCCCGAGGAAGGGTTACTAAAGAATGGATAAAAATATGCATCACATGTCCAATGTAATTGATTGTTAATTGTGTGTTTATTTTTAACTTATATATAGTTGGAATTCTTCATTCATTGATTGAAATATTATATTCCTTCAGACCAATGATGACGAGGGTAACTTGGAGGAATCCCAAAGTATCAACAATTGTTTAACTTATATGTTTTTTAATTACATCTTTAGATGTTAGCAATTTTTTAATTGTATTGAACTCATGTTATTTTATTATGTTTTTACAAAGTGAGGATAAGGAGAGTTTAGAAGATGAAGAGGGCACTAACAACAGTTCAACCAACTCTTTATTTCAGATTCATTTCATTTCCTTATATGTGTTGAAAGTTGGCATTCCCTTGTGTGTGGCACTGTAACACTTGTTTGCAGGAAGAAAAAATTACATAGTTATTTTACAATTTAATTTAAAATATCGTCATTGCATTTATATATACATGGTTTTTTGCTTCCATGGTACAAAATTGATGGTATGTTAGTGTGGTAAATTTTCATAACAACATTTATGGATACATGGTTTTATTTTTCTCATCCTAGTGTGAAATTGATTGAATGTTAGTGGATACATATTTTTTTCCTCCCATCCTAGTGTGACATTGATTGAATGTTAGTGGGGTAGAGCATGTATATATACATGGTTTTTTTCTCTTATCATTAGTACATTGTAAAATGAACTTATACTAGTCATAAATTTTATCGATATTTAAATATTACAAAAGCGGTGAGAATAAATAATTTAAATTAAATTAATAAAAAAAATAATTAAATAACCAATAATAATCAAATTAGTAAAACTAACCAAATGAATAAAAATAACAATAAAAATATTTCAAGCAAAGTTTGTAACAATGAAGTGAAAACTTAAAAATTGTTCTACGACGTGATCTCTCCTAGAGGAAACCCTAACCTATCCCTTCTTTGTGGCCACTATGGCTTCCCCTGGTGGGGGCTCTTCAACCCCCCCGGCCACCGCCTCCTCCTCCCCCTATTGCAGATATTACTACCTTCGCCTCCTTCATTGCTGCCCTCCCCAAGCCGTCAAAGCAATCTCAGTCATGTTTTGTGAAGAAGATGGAAGAAATCCCTAAGGTTCTTGTGCAAGCTGGATCAAGATCCCTCACAATAAATTTCACAAAGCACAGATTGATTGGATAGTTCATGGGGATCTGGCCCTCACCGAGATCAGTTGCACTCTGGATTGAAATGAATTGGAAACCACACTTAAAGGGTATAATGTCTCATTCACTTTACGGTCGGGGTTTATTTTCCTTCCTCTTTGAAGAAAATGAAGGTCAAGATCTTATCTTCAGAAGTGGCCCCTACTTCATGGGGTCTTGAGGGATTTATCTGAATCATTGGACTCAAAATTTCAACCCGGAGAATGACATCTCGTCGACTATCCATGTCTGGGTTCTCCTTCCATTTTTTCATCTCAATTGTTGGAATGAGGAGACCCTCATGGCCATAGTGAACTCTTTAGCATGGTATATTGACAAAGCAAAGCCAAAAGAGGGTTTACAAGCTTGTGCCAGGATTTGCGTAGAAGTAGATTTGTAAAAATGTCTACCAAAATCCATCAAGCTCAACCTATACAATTGGACCTATCTTCAGGAAATATATTATGAACAGCTTCCTTTCAATTGTAAGATTTATCATGAATACGACCACTTTCCTAAGAGATTCCAAAAATATCCTCACGATCCACCACCAAAAGTGACACAGGAGCAGTGGTAGTAACCCAAATGAAAGAAGCAAAACCCCAAGTCGACCCATGCATCTAAAAAAAATCCTCCTCTAGAGGGAGCTCCCTCCAATCCAAAATATTAGGAAGCTTCAACCACCTCCTCAACAAACACCAGTAAGCATTCAATACCAACCAAAAACCAATATGAAATTTACTCTGAGGTTGAAGAAGAACCAGATCAAGAGATCTCACCTATTCTATTTGAGTTCTTAGGTACGGGGGGAGACACTCTGGTTCCTCCAATCACTCAGCAAGCTACTCCTCAGCCGCCTCAAGAGGAGGGAGAATATTATGAAAGATTGAAAGAGGAAACAGACTCTAGTACTGTAAATATTCATTTCACCAAAAAACCATGGAGGAAGTTGAACAACCAGCATCGGGAAGCAACAACATGTAAGGAAATTGATATGGGGAAACAAAATATGTTGGATGGACATACTAAAAAATAACCCAGACCCTCAAGGAATCAGGGTGGATCGGTTCCCCCTAAAGAGGGAAACCCCAAAAAGTCTTCTAAATGTTTAAGGTTGTTTCCTGGAATTGTAGAGAACTAAGAAGTGAAGTTAAAAAGGAAATGGTTGTTGGATTACTAAGAGGAGGGGGYGAATCAATAATAGTGCAAAATAATCTTTTTTAACCATTAAATGCAAGTGTTATATCAATGTAGCATTATCATCCAATAGTTGCAGAGTAAATAAAAAATGAACAAATGAGCAATCATACACATACACAGTACACCAGTGTTTTTATGTGGAAACTCAAAGCAGGAGAAAACCATGGAATGTTTTTTCTTATATGTCTTTAAGAATTAAATTCATTGGAAGAACCAACTTCTTTGTTTTCCAACTGCAACTGGAAGGAGGCTCCAACCCCCTAGTTTCTCAGGCTACAACCTTAGGGAAGCTCCAACTCCCCCATTCTCTGGCTACAACCAGAAGGAGGCTACAAACCCTTATGTTCTATGACTATGACCAGAAGGTGGCTACAACCACATGTCCTTGCCCCATCCAACTGCCCTAAAATATAAGTAGAAATATGGAACCACTGTCACACTATCACTGTGAGATATGTTGTTGTAAACCTGTACCAATCAACCTGCACCAAACAACCTCTAACAACATGTACCAGTTACATATGCCAACATGTACCATACATCAACCTGTACCATAAACAAATGCATCAACCATGCACCAACTTGTACCAATCATGCATCAACCATGCACCAACTTGTACCAATCATGCATCAAATACACATAAACTATGACTCGTCAAGATGTACCAACCTCATCAACTATACACCTCATGTATGTGCCAACTCGTCAACTACTTGTCCCAACCATGTACCCAACATGTACCTCAACCATATACCAAATACATATACCAATATAACCATCAAAATTTCTCTAGCAATACATCACACTATCCATAACCAAATACCATAAACCATTACATCAAACAGTGTGCCACAAACTCACTGTTATACAACCTCTATCTGTAACATACCTCAACCAAAAGCCCTCATCAATTTAATCATCCAAATCTAGTTTTTAACTCTATAACAGACATGGCGTATATGATCACATACTTCCAAACCTTCCTTAACAAGAGACTAACATTTTCATCAAATTTTACTTTAGTCTCACACGACTAATTTTGGATTAGTCAACAAACCTAACTTGAAATAATCATAACTATGTACCTGTAATGAATAAAGGTCTAAAAATAGTACACAATTTTCTTCAGTGTCTTGTCTACAATTTCTCCATGTTATAGCAAAAATGACACACCTTGTTGAATTCTGGCTTATTCTAGAGAGCGAAATTATAGAGCATGCCCCGCACATAATGTTTGTTGTGTCGATATTAAAATGGTACACATAATATTAAATATTGTACTCTAACCAATACATTTTGTATTACTGAATTTGGATCTATTATGAAGAAGTTATGATGTTTTTCCGTGAAACACATGTTTTAGACTAGTTTTAGGACTAGCCACAACCCCTATTTTCCACAAAGTCTAACTCCAAAAATAAAATGAACAACAAGCTGAAATTTTTACCACATATACTTGGATATGTTTCCTCAACGACCTCCATATTCCGTGGTCTGAATCATTCTATAAAAAAAATTATTGCAAAATGGTGAGATGACATGTAAATAACATACCTTAGAAAGCATCATCAAAAGAATTTATCCTCCTTTGAATTTCGGCCTTCTTTACTTCACATTCCCTCTGAAATTCGCCTTAGATATCCTTTGGTTACCTCAGTCACTTGTATATATTCAATATGCTCAAGTGTTATTAAAATGAGAGACCCTTGCCTCTTATTTATACTTTTGTGTAGCTTCCTCAAGCGGTTACCTTCTAACCATCTTAAACGACTTTCATTATTTTAGGGCTAACCCACTTCTAACCACTTGTACACTTAGTAATTTCTCCATTAACTTTATTATTTAAATAATTTATTTTGTATCCACTTTGAATTATAGTACACTCATCACTTCACTTTATTGTTTACCTTCTAAAATCTATTAAACTACTTTCCTTATTTTAGGACTAACCCACTTCTAACCACTTGTCCACTTAGTAATTTATCCATTAACTTTGTTATTTAAATAATTTATTTTGTATCCACTTTGACTTATAGTACACTCATCACTTCACTTTATTATTTAAATAATTTCTTCTTTGCAACCACTTTGACTACTTTGACCTTTTGGGGCTTCTAGATGACTCAAACTTCACATGGCCATAACTCTCTAACCGTGAGGAGTTATGTGACGTTCCACATACCACAGAAAATGGCATGACATGTACTATCCATATAGAATAGTATTACATTAAAATATATTAAAACTCATATCATTATACATAAAACAAACTTGGGTCCATTACCCAAACCTTTATGCTACCGGAATTCGCTACTGAACTTTCATCAATGGTTGACATCAATGAAAACCAACCCAAATAATCAACAATCTCCCCCTTTGACATTGATGGAAATACTCTGATGAAATACTAAAATCATATCACCCATGCTCCCCTTGTGACCATCGATCCCCTTGGAACAATGCCTATGTGTTCTTTCTCCAAGCAATTACCTTTCCATCTAATAAATCTCTCCCCCTTTGTCATCAATGGAAAAGGTATATTTCCATCAAGGGATGCTCCCCCTTACTGAAATATCCTCGGGGATACTCCCCTTGACTGAACTCTTCTGAAACTAATCTCCCAGCCTGAAATTTCATCTTTATGGTGCTTCCTCGTGTAAATCTAAGGCATATAAGATAAGCATTCAAAAGCATTCATTTTGGAGTAGAAATTACTCTGAGTCTCTGGCAAAGATACTCAAAGGCTTCCCTTGGAAGCGGTTTTGTAAACATGTCTGCCACTTGTTCTTTTGTGCCCACATATTCAACTTTGATGTTCTTCTCTGTAACTTGTTCCCATAGAAAGTGATACTTTATTGGAATGTGTTTCATCTTGGAGTGCATCACCCAGTTCTTTGAGATATTGATGGCACTTGTATTATCACAATATATTGGAATGGGCTCATCATACCCAACCTGTATATCTTTCAAAGTTTATTTCATCCATAGAACCTGAATACAACATCCTGTTGTTGCAATATACTATGCTTCGGTTGTAGATAAATATATTAATGATTGTTTCTTTCTTATCCAAGATACTAAATGCTCACCCAAGTAGAACGTCACTCCACTGGTTCTTCGTCAGTCATCAATGCAACCTGACCAATCTGCATCTGTGTAGGCAATAAGTGATAGATCCTTTCCTTTTGGATACCATAATTCAAACTCTTATGTTCCTTTGAGATATCTGAAAATCCTCTTCATTGCTAATACATGTGATTCATTTGGTGCCGCCTGAAATTGTGCCACGTGTCCAACTGTATGCATTACATTTGGTTTGAATGTTGTCACATATAGTAAGCTACCAATTATTGACCTGTATTGCCTCTGGTTTGTATACTTTGAATTGTCATCTTTGCTCAACTTGCAACTGGTTTGCATAGTAGTGGTAATTGGTTTACAATTTTCCATTTTGAACTTCTTTAGCATTTATCTGATATACTTAGTTTGAGAAATAAAAATTCCTTGGTTTTTTTGACATATCTGAAGACCCAGAAAGAAGGATAGTTCTCCGAGTAATGAAATTTCAAATTCATGTTGCATATCCTTTCCAAATTTCTGGCTTAACCTATCATCAGTACTTCCAAAAATAATATCATCAACATAAACTTCAATTAATAAGATACTATATTGAGTTACCTTGATGTAGAGGTTATTGTCTTCACTTCCTTTTTTGAACCCTACTTGTTGCAGATATTTATCCAGTCTAGAGTACCATGCTCTAGGAGATTGTTTTAGACGATACAAGGCCTTCTTCAATTTACACACATAATATGTGTTCTCTAACAACTGAAATCCTTCTAGTTGTTCAATGTAGACTTCTTCAAGTTCCCCATTCATAAAACTTGATTCCACGTCCATCTGATACAGTTTAATATTCTTGGAGCATGCATAATCTAAATGCAATCAGATTTCTTCCATTTTGGAAATTGGGGAAAATGTCTCTTCAAAGTCGATTCCTTCAACCTGTGTGTATCATTTACATACCAATCTAGCTTTGTTCCTTGTAACCTATCCATCTTCATTCAATTTATTTATGAAAAAACACTTTGTGCCAATCACATTCTTATTCTTTGGTCTTGGAACCAATTCCCAAGTGTCATTCTTCTCTATTTGATCCAATTCTTCATCCATGGCCTTATTCTAGAATTCATCCTTGTTGGCTTCTTCAAAACTATTTGGTTCAATCGTAGATAAGAGTGTTAGGTGCATTTGTTCTGGTGAATGGATTATTCTTCTAGTCTCAACTCCTGCATCCTTGTTTCCGATAATATGATCTGAAGGATGATTCTTCTGTACTCGTTTGCTAGGTATCTTTGGAGGCACTTGTTGAACTTGCTCTTCTACTTCTATATGATCCTCTTCATCTTCCCCCTCTAATTCTTCTTCATGTTTTGCTTCTTCTCTGTAAATTTTTTCCATTGATTCATTTTCTTCTTCCTTTAATTCTCGTCCACCTATTTCATCAATTGTTACATTGATGTTTTCCACAACTTTGTTCAATCTCAGATTGTAACACTTGTATGTTTTCCTTGTACTTTAATAAACAACAAGTACTCGTTTGTCCACACAAGAGTCAAACTTTCTCATTCTACCATATTCTCTTTTGATGTAGTATTTTCTTCCAAATACTCTGAAGTGATTCACATTTGTTGGTCTTCCTTTCCATAGCTCGTAGGGAGTTTTTTCATTGTTGTTTCTGAGAATTACTCTATTTTGAATGTGAACTGTTGTATACACTGCATGTGTCCAAAAAATATATGTTAATTTGGAATCCATTAGAATTTTTCGATCCATTTCCTGTGTAATTAACATCCATAGTGTCCCTTTGTCTCTGAACTAATCTATGAATCCATGCTCTCGTCCACTGTCATATATATGTTTGAACCTGCTAAGTTTTCTTATGAATCCATCTCTGTCCATATTGTCCAAGAGTCTACTGCACAACTGTCCATAATGTTGACCAATTTATCACTATACTATCATGAAGTCTTCACTAATACAACTGATTGTACTTCTTCTCACTGACTACTCTGGATCTGCCTACTCAAACTCTGCAAGCTGCTCGAAGAATGGTTCTTTGGTCTGTCACAACTATTGCATAGATTCCCCCTATCTAATATTCATATTACCTGAGATTCTCTAAGCCAGATGGCTTAGAAAAATTCATGCTCCGATGTGTATTCATCATCATCTTCATTGGTAGATTCATCATCTCTTTGAGCTCTGACTTCTTTCTTTCTATCTGTGGATTCATATTTCACTACAATGCTTGAAAGTACAATCTCTTGAACCTTTTCCTTATTTACCTATTTTCCTTCTTTCTTTCAGTTATTTTCTAAACCTTTCTATATCTAACATATTTCGTTTTCTCTGTAGAATTTTATCATCTTGCTTTATTGCCAATATTGTGATCTCTGGGACCTGTTCTTTGTTCACCTATTCTTCATGTTTTCTTATCCATACTTTCTTATATATGATACCAGTGTTCTCTTTCATGGAAGTATCGATCATGCTTCTACAATCACTAGCTATGTGTCCATAGTTATGACATTTGTAACATTCAATGTTAAGTGGGGCCACATAGGCATTTCTTGCTTGAAAATTTCTTTTATAATCCCTGCAATTTGCAAACTTATGTCCAAAATTAGTACAATAAAAACAATGACTATAAAATAAATTTGCATACCTGGGAGTGAATGATCTTTTTTGTGGTGTAGTCCTTCTGAATTTATGCCTTAATTGATCATGGTCATGATTGAAGCTTCTTTGTGGCTTGAACATGGATGGTCTTCTTGAAGATGTATCTTCAATAGTTTTCTTATATTCTAGTTGACCATGATTCCTTCTTTTGAGTACTTCTACATAACTATTTCTATTTTCTTCATTCTTCTTTTCTAGCAACGTAGAGTGTGTCTCTTCATTCTCTATAACTCATGTGGATGTTTCTGTCTCTTCAACGTTCTTGTTGAGCTTGACAATTTTACCTCTCAATGTGACAACTTCTTATTTAAGCTTCTCAACCTCTTCTTCTTTCTTCATTATCTGAGACTTCATAACTTCTTATGTTCTTTTCGCTTCTTCAAGATGGATTTTTAATGTGATTATTTCTTCTTCAAGTCCTTTCTCTTCTTGACCAAACTCTACCTCAAGCTGGTTTAGATCGTTAGTTCTCTCCTTAAGATGATTTGTCAATATCTTCTCTCTCATTTCTTCTTCTTCCTTTTCTGATGCTATGTTGGCTTCCAAATATTGCTTTTGATATTCAAGATTTTCTTCGATCTTTCTGGCTTCTTCTAGTTGAGTTCTTAAGTTCTCGATGACCTGTTGGGCTTCTTAAAAAATGTGAACACTTTCCTTTTATTTCATCATCTCTTTCTTGAGTGATTTGTTTTCTTCTCTTTCTTTTCTTAGTTCATCTAAAGCAGTAATCAATTCTTCTTCATAATTATCTTCCTTTCAATTAGTTTTTCTATCTCATTTCCTTCATAGCATTTTATTTCAAGATGTCTATGTTTTTTACAATTAAAGAAAAACAACATATCGTTGTTGATTATGTACTCTTCATCTTCTGAATCTGTTTGACATGGTGAACATATTTCTTCTTGATTTGTACCTGCATCTTCTTTGGAATTTTCTGAATCTGAGATGGGTGAAGAATATATGTCATGTACCTTATCCCAAAGTTCTTACCGGATTAGGTAATCCTTTCCAGATGAAATCCATTGCTAATTTGTTATTCTTCTTCAATTCCTTCTTCTTCAATCCCTTTTTGAACTATCATATCCTGTAACAACTAATAGCCAAATATAATACCCTTGTGCCTGTAAAATTATTTTTGTCTTTCCACTCCATAACTCATACTTTAAACCATTCTGGCCATTAAACAATGGTACTCCATTATCAGAATAATCCATGATCTCCTTCCAGTGGTTAAACTATTTCATGAAGGAACCTTCTCTAATACCAATTGTTGGATTACTGAGAGGGGGGTTGAATCAGTAATAGAGCAATATAATCATTTTTAACCATAAAATGCAAGTGTTATATCAATGTAGCATTATCATCCAATAGTTGCAGAGTAAATAAACAATGAAAAAATGAGCAATCATACACATACACAGTACACCAGTGTTTTTACGTGGAAACCCAAAGCGGGAGAAAACCACAGAATGATTTTTCTTATATTTCTTTAAGAATTACATTCACTGGAAGCACCAACTTCCTTTGTTTTCCAGCTGCAACTGGAAGGAGGCTCAAACCCCCTAGTTTCTCAGGCTACAACTTGAGGGAAGCTCCAACTCCCTTATTCTCTAGCTACAACCCCCTATTGTCTCCAGCTACAACTGGAAGGTAGCTACAATCACTTGTCCTTGACCCGTCCAACCGCCCTAAAATACAAGTAGAATGATGAAACCACTGTCACACTATCATTGTGTGATATACTAATGTAAACTTGTACCAATCAACCTACACCAAACAACCTGTAAAAACCTATACCAATAACATGTGCCAACATGTACCATACATCAACCTGTACCATAAACAAATGCATCAACCATGCACCAACCTGTACCAATCATGCATCAAATACACATAAACTATGACTCGTCAAGATTTACCAACCTCATCAACTATACACCTCATGTATGTGCCAACTCATCAACTACTTGTCCCAACCATGTACCCAACATGTACCTCAACCATATACCAAATACATATACCAATATAACCATCAAAAGTTTTCTAGCAATACATCACACTATCCATAACCAAATACCATAAACCATTACATCAAACTGTGTGCCACAACCTCATTGTTATACAACCTCTATATGTAACATACATCAACCAAAATCCCTCATCAATTTCATCATCCAAATCTAATTTGTAACTCTGTAACAGACCTGGTGTATATGATCACATACCTACAAACATTCTTAACAAGAGACTAGCATTTTCATCAAATTTTACTTTAGTCTCACATGACTAGTTTTGGATTAGTCAACAACCCTAACTTGAAATAATCATAACTATGTACCTGTAATGAATAAAGGTCTAAAAATAGTACACAATGTTCTTTAGTGTCTTTTCTGCAATTTCGCCAGGTTTCACTTCTTGGAACCTCTCAGAAAAGGAGTTATAACAAAAATGGCATACCTTGCTGAATTTTGGCTTATTATAGAGAGCAAACTTGTAGAGTGTGCCCCGCATGGAATATTTGTTATATGGATCTTAAAATTGTACACAGAATACTAAATATTGTACTCTAACCAATACATTTGGTCTTACTAAATTTGGATCTGTTATGAAGAAGTTATGACGCTTTTACTCGAAACACATGTTTTAGACTAGTTTCGGGACTAGCCACAAACCCTAGTTTCCACGGAGTGTAACTCCAAAAATACAATGAACCACAAGCTTAATTTTTTATCACAGCTACTTGGATATGTTTCCTCAACGACCTCCATATTTTGTGGTTTGAATCATTCTATAAAAAAGTTATTGCCAAAATGGTGAGATGACATGTAAATAACATACCTTAGAAAGCATCATCAAAAGAATTTATCCTCCCTTGAATTTTGGCCTTATTTACTTCACCTTCCCTCTAAAATTCACCTTAGATATCCTTTGGTTACCTCGGTCACTTGTAGATATTCAATATGCTCAAGTTTTATTAAAATGAGAGACCATTGCCTTTTATTTATACTTTTATGTAGCTTCCTCAAGGGGTTACCTTCTAACCATCTTAAACCACTTTCATTATTTTAGAGCTAACCCACTTCTAACCACTTGTCCACTTAGTAATTTCTCCATCAACTTTATTATTTAAATAATTTATTTTGTATCCACTTTGACTTATAGTACACTCATCACTTCACTTTATTATTTACCTTCTAAAATCTCTTAAACCACTTTCTTTATTTTAGGGCTAACCCACTTCTAACCACTTGTCCACTTAGTAATTTCTCCATTAACTTTGTTATTTAAATAATTTCTTTTGTATGCACTTTGAATTATATTACACTCATCACTTCACTTTATTATTTAAATAATTTCTTCTTTGCAACCACTTTGACTACTTTGACCTTTTGGGGCTTCTAGATGATTCATGAGGGTTCTCCAATTTCACATGGCCATAACTCTCTAACCATGAGAAGTTATGTGACGTTCCACATACCACCAGAAATGGCATGACATGTATTATCCATATAGAATAGTATTACCTTCAAATATATTAAAACGCATACCATTATACATCAAACAAACTTGGGTCCATTACCCAAACCTTTTTGCTACCAGAATTTGCTAACGGTCTTTCTTCAAGGGTTGACATCAATGACAACCAACCCAAATAATCAACAATGGTGAAACATATCCTTCACTCTGAAAAGCCACAATTCCTCCTTCTCCAAGAAATGAAAATGAAGGATGTTGATTTCCTTAAAGCTAATTCTTTATTTTGGCATTCAAGTCATGGTAAGGCAGTCATCTCAAGAGGGGCCTTTAGAGGCTATGCACACTCTGGAATCCCTTTCTGTTTCAATTAGAATATTGGGAATGTGAGTCTAATTGGTTGTCGGTCTCACTTCTACATCTCCCTTTGGGTAATATTTTCTCCATTTTAAACATTTACATTCCCTCTATTAAAAATTATAAAGCTTTGTGTTGGAATTCTATGCTTTCTCTCCAAAATAGAATAAGGCCAGCCTTGTTCATCATTGTTGAGGATTTCAATACGACTTTGCACAATTTTGAGAAATGGGGAGCCTCTATTGTTAGAGAGACTACCAGGAAAAATATGGAAGATCTCCTAGCCATTTTTTACTTAATTTATATCTATCCTATTTCTGGCCTTTACAATTAGTCCAATAAGAGGCAAGTCCCAGGTCACATAGAACCCAGGCTAGACCGATTTCTTATCATCAACAATATCATGGAGGAAGAATTTGTCCTCACTTCTAGAATTCCCCCCTTAGTCGAGTTCTTACCACCGCTCGATCACCTTGTAACTCTCTCCTCCAATTCCCTTGGGTCACATCCCCTTTCGCTTTAATCCTCGCTAGGAAGATGATCCTTCCTTCCTTGGGGTGACTGCAAAATATTGGAGGCCAGGGATCCAGGGTTCCCCCTGTATTTATTTGGGAACAAAATTGAAATTCAACCAAGAGGGATATTAGAGAATGGGTTAAAATAAAAGCCACTCAAGAGAGAAAATACATCCAAAATTTGACTATGAAAATGAGGAGATTAGGGTCAAACTGGAGGTTGATCCTGTATCATTGAAGAGAAACATGCTTTCCAAAAACACCAGAAGGCTTTAAAGGTTGAGGAAACATATTGGAAATTAAAGTCTCGAAGCCTTTGGCTTAAGGAAGGGGACAAAAATACCAAATTCTTCCACCGTCAAGCCAAAGCACAGGTACGGGGAAACAAGAGTACAGAGATTGGGGGAGAGGATAATTCTTTTATCTCAGGCTAGGACCAGCTTTGGAAAGAAGCTAAAAATCATTATGAGAATCTCTATATAGAAGATGGATAGGGGGATATTAAAGCTCAAGAAAATTTTCTAAATTGTATCCCTAGGCTTATCAGTGTTGAAGACAATATCAAACTAACAAGCAAAGTTACAGAAAAGGAAATTTTAGAGGTTCTTCATCAAATGAAACCGGACAAAGCTCCAGGACCAGATGCTTTTTCAATCCATTTATATCTACTAAGCTGACAAATCATAAAGAATGACCTAGTGCATATGATTCAGTATGTGCAAAAATCAGCAAGAATGGGAGGCAGTACGAACTCATCCTTCTTGTCTCTTATACCCAAGGAAACAAATCCCTCTTCCTTTAAAATTTTTTGCCCAATTTCCCTATGTAATGTCTCGTACAAGATCATATCTAAAATCATAGAAAATTGTTTAAAACCCTTCCTTCATACTCTCATTTCACTAAACCAAGGGGGATTTGTGGAGAAAAGGAAAATGATGGATAATATCCTGATAGTTCAAGAATTTATTCATTCAAGAAGGGGGAGGAGGGAAAGAGGGATGGTTATTAAACTAGATATGGTGAATGCATTTGACAGGGTAAGGTACAATTTCCTTCTTGCAGTACTATCAAGGTTTGTTTTTGGAGCAGAAATTTTGGCCTAGATATCCCCATGTCTTATTTCACCATGGATAGCCCCAATGATCAATGGTCGTTTGACTGCTTTATTCAAAATATCAAGAGGGATTTGACAAGGTTTTCCATTGTTTCCCATTCTATACATCTTGATGGCAGAAGCCTTGAGTAGAATGTTGGAGCAGTCGAGACACGACAAAAGTATTTTGGGTAACAAAATAACCATTTGGGAAAATGAGTTAACCACTCTCAATTTGCAGATGGTACCTTGTTATTAGGGGGGGTGATCCAGAATTGGGTATAGGGACCAAAATGGGTCCAGGAAAGCCTAAAAATAAAAGTGCTCAGAATGGATTCAAAATGGACATGTGCGGAGGCCTCATCGATACAAACCCAATGCAACTTGAACGGGCTCAAATGGACTTTGTATGAGCAATATATCGGGGTCTTTTCATTTTGCCAAACATGCAAAATTTGATGACTATACAATCTGTACAGTGCCACGTGGAAGCTGACTGTACAGGTTGTACGACCGTAAAACTGACATGGTAGGGTGAAATGGCATGTTGATGTGGATAGGTTGCTAACTAGGCAAGTGTAGGTGGACGAGTCAGGGGGTGACACGTAGCACCACAGCAAGGGCGACATGTGGCACTGGCTTATGTGGCAGGTACAGTGGATGCTGACGTGGCAGACACGTGGCTGGAAGATGGTAGAATCATGCGTTGACACATGGTAGTTAGTTGGTGTATGGTACAGTGCCACATGGCCCAATCATGGGCTACCATGTGGCACCCATTCATTGGACGTTTTGTTTGGAAAAATTATGGAGTCAATGGGAATCGACCCCATCACCTCTAGTCCGGGCAGTGAGCGGTTTGGCAGGGCCAGGCTAGCCAGCCCGCCCATGGTATTCCTTGTTATAAAATGTACAAACGTTATATTTAAAGTGTAATCTTTGTATAATCAATAGAGATTAGGGCTGGGGCTAGGCCTCATCCCCCGACGCATTCCATAGAACCTCACACGGTACCACAACTCTTATACATTTACGCGTTGGTATTTTTTATAACCACCACCTATGACCGTGGATCTTACATTGACACTTGGCGCAGGAGATAAGGGGCTAGACCCGGTTGGTTGGGCTAGCCTGCCAACCATGGGGCTTAACCATGGGCTACACCGTCGGGGGGTCAGCAACCAATTAGCGCGTGGAGCTTCGAGCTAAGGGCACATGGCAACCAAAGTGACCGAGGGCCATGAATCCAGGGGGATAGTGTGCCCAGTCTAGTGCTAGGCCACATGGAGCATGCCAGGTGATCAGGATTTTTCCAAAAGTGGGTTTTTCCACTTTATACTAAATATTTTTAATGATTTTCTCAGCAGTTTGAGGGGATTTTGGTCATTTTTGGAGGATCTTGGGCCCTTTTTTAGGCTAGATCTTAGGCAAAAGTTGGGAGGTTGTTATCCACCTCTAGTCTATATAAACTAGAGGTTCTTGGAGCCATGAGGGAGGTTTAGAATAGGAAAATGCTAGAGAATTATTGAGCTAAAGCCATTTTTATGCAGGGAAGATTTTGAGGAGAGCACCTTTGCGGACCATTTCTGGGAGCTCCATTCATCCGATTTCAGTGCCGTCAGTTTTGTTGGGTTCTTGAGATCTGGTAGAACATGACTAGCTTAGTTTGTCATACTTTTTTCACTATTATGATTTAATTTTAAATATTTTAATAGAAATAAGAAATCCTCACCCACTAAGACAAAGGCCCAGAGACGTAGGCGAGATTGTTGAACTCTGTTATCAACTTCTCTTGTTATGGTTTGTTGTTATTCATGTTTATGTTCAGATCTATATATTGCTTAATGGCTTCTATGTTTCATCTTCCATTCTTCCTCTTTCATTAGTTTCCTAAATGGTAAAATAAATCATGCATAATAACTCAACCATTGTCGTTTAAAAGATCTTTTCAGATCAGGGGGTGTCCTCAATTATTGCAAGAAGATTTAAGACAATCCTAGATGAGTTCACAAAAGCCTCTGGGGGGGAGATAAATAGACAAAAAAATCACATTTACGTGTGGAATACTAGCTCCAAAGTGGCCCAAATCATTGCTAACATCCTTCAATTTCCATTGCAACAGAAATGGACCTCTTTTAAGTATTTGGGCATCCTCATATGTCTAAAAAATCTATCTCGTTCAGCTTGGCCACCTCTAATAGAAAAAATGAAATCCAAATTTACCCTTTGGGGTTCTCAATGGATAAATCGGGCAGGAAGGGTAGTTCTAATCAAGGCGATTCTATCAGCTCTCCCTATCTTCCAATTCTCCTCTCTTCTGGCCCCAACAAGTGTGAAGTCTTCTATAGCACAAGAAATAAGGAAATTCCTATGGCAGGGAGGAAAGTCCAATAATAAAAGAATGCATCAAATACTGAAATATAGTGAGAGAACCAAAAATTCATGGAGGCTTGAGAATACTAGATCCAACACTCTCAAATATTGCTTTAGGGGCTAAAAATGAATCTTATGGCGTCTAGTTATAGGTAAGCATGAATGGTGGAAAAAGGTTCTAGTGCAAAAATATTTGGAAGGGGATCGGCTTAACTGTTTTGACACTACCCCGCCCTCCCAACCTGGATCTCCAATCTAGAAGTTATTGAAGGTCTCCCTCCTGATTTTTCAAAGTAAATCCACATGGATTCCTGGAAATCGTAAATAGATCTCCATTTGGGAAGATGGTATAATGGGAAACCCACCCCTTCAAGAAAACATGGAACTACAACTTCTTCTTCTTTGGTGCTCTAGATAGGGAATAAACACACTTTTTTGTCTCTCATGATGGTAACCTTTTGGTTCTTGGGTTGGTTGGATTATATTGAACCCTCCTCCACAACGTCTTCCCCTCTTTGAGATCCTTTATTCTTCTTTACAAGGTTGTGCCACTTACCACTTGTATTCACATCCACAGGGTGGGGAACCGGTTCCTAATTGGTCCATGCCAGATGTGAATCCCTTATAGCCCAATCAAGTATTCCCCCTAAATCTAAGGTTTGGAACATAATATGGGCTTTGAACAGTCTCTCCAAGGTTAATGTGTTTTTTTGGATGTTAACACATGAGACAATTCTTAAAGGAGAAAAAATAAAAAAATGAGGATTTAATGGCCCTTATAGATGTGCTCTTTGCAACTAGGTTGCATAATCTCTTTTCCATCTTTTTTGGGGCTACCCCTTTGCAAAATATGTTTGGACTTTAGTACCGTTTGGTTTATATCCCTTGTTCAGTTGGTTGTCCTCCCTTTCCCAGGTTTTTAGCAATTAGTTATCTTTCTATCAAAGGTCTCTAGTAAATAAGTCGTTGCTAAAAGATCTACTAGTGGTCGTCCCTAAATTTGTAACCTGGAAGGTTTGGTTGGATCGAAATAGAGCCATTTTTTTAGGAGACAAATCTTCTCCAAAATCGATGGCAAGTAAGTGTATGGTTTTAATGCTTGATTTTTTTTAATAGAATGGTCGAAAACTAGTTTCACAACAAAATTTAACTCTAATTGAAGACAAATTGCTCAATAAATTCTCGCTTCTTGGAGTATATTCACCCCAAAGAAAGCCCCAAATATGCCCTAGTTGTCCCTGGAAGATCTGTCTCTCTCTGAAGGAATTCGAAAGTTGGAAGAAAATCCACATGAAGCACATACTCCATTTTGACAAAGCCTCAAAAGGTAACCTAGGGGTGGTAGGTGCAGGTGGGGTTATCTATTCCCCAGTAGGACAAATAAGCTTATCTTTTTCTTGGAGTCTTGGTGTGGAAACCAATAATAAAGCAAAGGCGTATTCCATCTTCAAAGGTCCAAGTTGGATAAGAACCAAGGAATAGATGGTATTTATATTCTAGGGGATTATTGGGTTATCATAAACCAGGTCAGGAAAAGATCTCCTCCACACGACATGAAGCTCAAAAACATCATTGTAAGAGCCCTCACATAATTTGAAGCTTTCAAGTATCTCCACTATTACCATGTACTCCAAATCATTAACTCTGGATCTAACTTCCAAGCCAATTTTTCCACGCAGGAGCCTCCAGGAACACTTGAAATTAATGGACAGGTTGTTAAACACTACATTCCATAAGCTTGGACGTCTCTTTGGATGCAACACAAATTATGGATCAATGGTGGGACCCAATGGACAACACATCTCCCTTCTCAAGTCGACCTCCAACTGATCCTCATCCAGCCTCCAGCTACATCACTTGGATGGGAACGAAACGTGGTACCTCAGATTCATGCACATAATTCTTCAGGTGGTCCATCCGCCCAATACAAACATCACTCGGTCCTTTCGAATCTTGACTTCATTTCCCACGTGAGCTCTTTTTTCCCTCCCTCTCCTGGTCTTGTTTATAGTCATTCTCTATTATCTCCCATGTGGCGATTATACAATGCCTCCCTCATTTGACGTCAACACAGTCCAGAATTACACCATCCATATCTCGCAATGATGATTTTTCCTAGTACCAGTCCTATCACATGCATGAAATTAAGGTTCACAAGGAAGTTGGGAAGCTGGAGTTCCATCATCACCAAAGGTGGATCCCTTCGCACGCAGTCGAGGAGATTTAGAGGAATAAATGCGGGAGGAAAGAAGTATGAATTTGGGTGGTATGCTCTGAATATTTATCAATTTACTTGAATTGTCTGAGTCTCTCACTCCTCCAGGCAATTCTTAAGTAGAACTCTCTGCAAAAACATAGGTTGTGGAATAGAAATTTGGTACTATGGAAAATTGACGTTCAAGGGTGGTGCATTGGAGAAGGGATCTTCAGGAAGAGGAACTAGAGGCCTCGGTGAACTTACTAAACACTCTTCACATCAAACTTAACAATCCCTCCTCTTAATGGAAAACCATGATGGAGCTTCTCATTGAACATAGGCAGGGGTCTTAGCAACTGCGATATGAGGTTGAGGCAATTCACTCTGAATTCATTGATCTATGTTCCATACCAGTTTCTCCAGCTTCATCTTCTCCAAGCTCATTCATATCTGATGCTGCATCTTCTTCGGACCTACCTAGACAGGTACCTGACTTGATGATCTAGAATGGATCCAGGAACCAAAAGGGGTCCAGAAAGGCCTAAAAATAAAAGTGC
>JASDQU010108453.1:146479-185215 GCA_032191745.1 Picea mariana | reverse complement strand
TGCATCTTCTTCGGACCTACCTAGACAGGTACCTGACTTGATGATCTAGAATGGATCCAGGAACCAAAAGGGGTCCAGAAAGGCCTAAAAATAAAAGTGCGTAGAATCACTTCAAAATGGACATGTGCATAGGCCTCATCGTTACGAACCTAACTCAACTTGAATGGGCTCAAACGAACAATGTATGCAAAAGATATCACGATTTGTTCATTTTTCCCAACAAGCAAAATTTTTGCTCACTATAGAGTCTGTATAGTCCTTACAGTGTTGACATGGAAATTGACCGTATATTTTGTACGGCCATATAGGTAACGTGGCAAAGGAATGGCATGTTAACTGGGTAGATGTGGTTGGCAGGTGGACAAATCCTAGTTTGACACTTGGCATTTATTTGGGTGAATGGTATGGTGCCACGTGGCCTAGTCATGGGTTGCCACATGGCACCCCTCCAGTGGTTAATGGTTGGAAAAATTTTATTGACTCCACGAGAGCTGAACCCGTGACCTCTGGTCTGGGCAGAACGATTTGGCAGGGTCGGGCTACCAACCTGCCCACGATAAGTTTTAACATGTATAGTTGCAATATTATATTTAAAATTTGGTTAAAGTTTGTTTGGCGGACAAAAGGGTTGGGGCTAGCCCCAGCCCCTGGCATATACTCTACCACATGACCCTGCCATATATCCATTTCTGTAAACTTTTGGCACAGGAGTTTCAATGGGTATAACCTCGGCGCTACCATATGACCTTTACCACATGACCGATGGCTCGGACCTTCAACCTTTCACGCGGATGTATGGGGTTAGCGCCCGGTCAGTCGAGCTAGCCCGTCGACCAGGGTGCATAACCAGGTGCTAAAATGACCAGGTATCTAACATCTTGGGGTGTGTGGAGCTTAAGCCCGCGGCCATATGGCCATGCACATGTAACCAAGAGCTTATGTCAGGGAGCCAGTGCACTAGCACCAGACCAGGGTCACGTGGAGGGCGCGCATGTGACCAAGAGCCCGAGGATCGGGGGCTACACCCTATATTTTCCAAATAGTGGGTTTTGTAACTATATATCAAGATTTTATTTGATTTTTCAACCAACTTTGAGAGATTTTTGGCCATTATTGGAGGATCTGGAGCTCTTTCTGAGGCCAGATCTTGGGGGGAAGTTGGGATTTTGTTGCCAACTTCAAGCCTATATAAACCAGAGGTTCTTGGTAGCCTAAGAGAGGTTCAGAATAGGAAAATTCTGAAGAATTGAAAAGCCAAAGCCATTTTTATGCAAGGAAGCCATTGAGGAGAGAAACTTTGCGGGCCATTTCTGGGAGCTTCGTTTATCCGTTGTCAATGTCGTCAGTTGTGATGGGTTATTGAGATCTAGCAGAACACAGAAAGATTAGTTTGTAATCCATTGGGCACTTTTATGATGTACTTTTGAAGCTTTGAACAGAAATAAGAAAGCCTCACCCACTGAGACAAAGGCCCAGAGACGTAAGCAATATTGTCGAAGTCCATTAACAACTTTTGTTGTTATGGTTTGTTTATTCTTGTGTTTATTTCCATATCTGTATATTTCATTATGGTTGTCATGTTACATCTTTAAATTCTTTCTCTTTCATCAAATTCCTAAATGGTTAATGAACTCGTGTTTTTAAAACTCAACCATAGTCTTTAAAAGATATTTTTGGATCAAGTGGTATTAGAGCTAGTTGACGATTGGTTTTTGAGTTTGCATGATTACCAGAGAAAAGTTGAATCATGGTGAAGGCGATCTTGTTGAAGAGAATCCTGAGATAGGATCGAGAAAGAGAATTTCTCAAAGTGAGAACATGGCATCGGAAGAGGGACTTTCTCATGAGGAGAAATAATTTTGAAAGACTTTCTTTTCCATGTCGGATATGATGAAGGTTTTATATGACGATTACTTGGAGCGGAAGAGACCGATTCTAGGTGAATCTTCAAAGGTTAAAAGTGAAGAAGGAGAGGATCCTCATAAAACTCCTCCTTCACCTCCTTCTTCTTCATCAACTTCTTCTTCTTCAATTTCAAGTTCCAAATCCACCGCAAGAAAACATTTCCTTAAACATAAAAATGAAATGCCTTTACTTAAGCTTGATGTAAAATTTAAATTACCCGTGTATGATGGTGAAGTCAATACAAAGAGGCTTGATAAATGGGTCAGACAGATGGAGGTTTATTGCAGTGTGCAACAAATCAAGGATGAGGCAACTCAAATCAAATTGGCATCGCTTTGACTTGCAGACACAACACTCATATGGTGGCAAAGAAAGTTGCAAAATGGAATGCAACAAGTGGGTAATGTATTTCCATCATGGCAAGTTTTTGTTTTTGCACTTAGAAAGCAATTTTATCCTTTGGGTTATAAATATAAGGCTTTAATTGAATGGCAAGGTCTTAAAATAAGAAAAGGACAAACAGTGCAAGAATACACAGATGATTTTCCTAAGATGGAATTATTGTTAGACACTCCATTACATACCCAAGAAAATCTTATGAAGTATATTGGAAGTTTACCTGCACACATTCGTAACTCTGTATTTATGTTTGTACCTACTAATCTTGATGAGGTTTTTGTTCAATCAACATACATTGAAGCAGGGAAAACAGGAGTTGGTGTATCAGGGGAATCGTCTTCGAAAAAAGAGGACAAAAGGAAGTGGAATGGAAAGAAGGCAAATTCAGTGGAAAGAAAGGAAGAGAAGATCTCTTGCAAGCATTGCAAGAAATAAGGGCATGATGATGACCATTGCTGGAAATTGCATCCCGAGAAGAGACCAAAGTGGTTCAAAGAGAGGAAAGGGAGGCAACAGTTGCAACAACAACACAACCAACATACTTGGGATCAGATTAAGGTGATGAATCTAAAATCTCAGCGATTGGTTTGTCAGGTAAAATTGGTGATGGATTTGATTCTAGAAGTAAATTGTTTCACATAAGCATCATAATGATACATACTAAGGTCGACACATTGATAGATAGTGGATATCAATCTAACTTGATTTCAGGGGAAGTGGTTAAACAATTGGGATTAAACACTCAGATGCATCATAAGCCTTACTCACTTAAATGGATAAGCAATAATCATAAATTGCACATAACAAAGCAATGCACATTAAAGTTTGCAATTGCATCTAAGCTTGTTGATGAGGTAACATGTGATTTGGTGCCACTCAATGAATTTGGAATGGTCTTAGGCAGTCTTTATTTGTATGATCGAAAGCAATCTTCTACAGAGAACATAATCAATATCACTTAATCAAATCAGGGAAGGAATATGTTGTACATGCTCGTCATTTAAAATCAAATCAATCTCTTCAAACAATGGAACAATTAAGGAAGGCAACTCATTCAAGAAACACACCTATAATTGTCCCAAATCAAGTAATTGATCTTAAGCAAGAACATGAGATGATTGTAGAATGAAAGTTCAATCATACTTTGCTTCAAGATAAGCTAATGTCGTGCAAGTATTACAAACATATTAGGTCATTTGCAGTCATATTTCTGATGTTATCATTAGTAATGTTGTCAACATGGATGATAGTGGATTCAGTAAGATGTGACAGAGTACAAGTGGCTAACAATATGATGTCAGTTATCATGGTTTTTTTAGAATTGATCTTGATGAGACAGGTGCACAGGACAGAGTTTAAAGACAGAGAACAAGTGGGGTGGCCTATCCCGCAATTGATGACTGGTTAGTATCCTTTTGGAGGACTAAAATTTCTTAGTGGGGAGGCGTGGTCCAGAATGGATCCAAGAACCAAAATGGGACCAGAAAGGCCTAAAAATCAAAGTGCTTATAATCGCTTTAAAATAGACGTGTGTGTAGGCATCGTCATTACAAACCCAATGCAACTTGAACGGCCTCAAATAGACACCATATGTGAAAGATATTGTGATCTGTTCGTTTTGCCAAACAGGCAAAATTTTTGTTAACTCTACAGTCTGTATAGTCCGTACAGTCCATACAGTTCTGACGTGGCAGCTGAATGTACAGTCTGTATGGTCATACAAGTGACATGGTAGAGGAATGGCATGTTGACTAGGTAGATGTGGTTGAAAAGTGGATGAATCCTAGTTTGACATGTGGCATTTATTTGAGCGAATGGTATGGTGCCACATGGCCTAGTCATGGGCTACCACATGGCACCCCTCTAGTGGTTAACGGTTGGAAAAATTTTATTGAGTCCACGGGAGTCGAACCCTTAACCTCCAATCTGGGTGGAATGATTTGGCAGGGTCGGGCTACCAGCCCGCCCACGATAAGTCTTAACATGTATAGTTGCAATACTATATTTAAACTTTGGTTAAAGTTTGTTTCATGGAAAAAAGGGTTGGGGCCTAGACCCAGCCCCTGACATATACTCTACCATGCAACCCAGCCATATATCCCTATCCGTAAACTTTTGGCGCGGGATTTTCAATGGGTATAACCCCGTCGCTACCATATGATCGTTACCACATGACCGATGGCTCAGACCTTCAACCTTTCGCGTGGATGTATGGGGTTAGCACCTAGTTGGCCATGCTAGCCCACCGACTAGGGCACTTAACCAGGTGCTAAAATGACTGGGGGTCTAATATCTTGGGGTGCGTTGAGCTTAAGCCCGCAGCCATATGGCCATGCACATGTAACCATGAGCTTATGTTGGAGGGCTAGCGTGCTAGCACCAGAACAGGGTCATGTGGAGGGAGCCCATGTGGCTAGGAGCCCAAGGATCGAGGGATGTGCCCTATATTTTCCAAATAGTGGGTTTTGTAACTATATATTAAGATTTTATTTGATTTTTTAACCAATTTTGAGAGATTTTTGGCCATTATTGGAGGATCTGGAGCTCTTTTTGAGGCCAGATCTTGGGGGGAAGATGGGATTTTGTTGCCAACTTCAAACCCATATAAACCAGAGGTTCTTGGTAGCCTGATAGAGGTTCAGAACAGGAAAATGATGAAGAATTGAAAATCCAAAGCCATTTTTATGCAGGGAAGCCATTGAGGAGAGCAACTTTGCGGGCCATTTCTGGGAGCTTCGTTCATCCATTTTCAATGTCGTATGTTGTGATAGGTTCTTGAGATCTAGAAGAACACAGTCAGATTAGTTTGTAATCCATTTGGCACTTTTATGATGTAATTTTGAAGCTTTGAACAGAAATAAGAAAGCCTCACCCACTGAGACAAACGCCTGGAGGCGTAGGCGATATTGCCGAACTCCGTTAAAAAATTTTGTTGTTATGGTTTGTTGATTCTTGTGCTTATTTCCAGATCTGTATATTTCATTATGGCTTTCATGTTACATCTTTAAATTCTTCCTCTTTCATCAAATTCCTAAATGGTTAATGAACTCATGTTTTTAAAACTCAACCATAGTCTTTAAAATATCTTTTTGGATCACTTGAATTCACCCCCAGACTCCTCAGAAGGGGCACATGAAGAACATGATCCTACCAATGTTTAAGTTTTATGTTTTTTGTTATCATTTTGATACAAGGGATCTTTTACAGGCTCTATAGCAAGCTTCTTAGTAGTCAGTATTTAGTGTATGGAAATTTGGCTAGTCCTCTTGTAAATGGTGTTAGGTCGCAACCTACTTTTGATATTACACATAAAATATTGGGACTCTGTAAAGACTTTATATGTGGATTTTTCACAAACTTTTTTGAATAAAATTTTCTCCCAGTTTTATTTAAAAATAATAAACATAATAAACATAATAATAATAATAATAATAACAATTACTAAATTGATAATAATAATAATTGTTTGGATTTTCATCCCCTGATTATGATGTTGGATTTAATTATCTAGTATTCCTTTTAAATCCAAATGGCTAAGTCAAAAAAGATTGGCTCTGACTTGTAGCAAATATTGAAAAAAAATTAACACTTGGTGCAATAGATGGCTTTCTTGAGTTGGCATACAGGTTCTTCTCAAATCAGTCCTAGAATTCATCCTTGTATACTAGATCACTCTAACCTAGGTTCCCTAAGGCATCCTCAACAAAATTCTCTAGCTCTCCCTTCAATTCCTTTGGTTAGGGGCCAAAGATAACAAGTCTTTAGTCTTGGCTTCCTGGACAAAATTAGCCACAGTGAAAGATATGGGGGGTTGGGACTTGATAAATCTTCACCTTTTTTCCAAAGCATTAGCAATAAAAAATGTATGGAGCCTTATCCAAGGCTCAGGGTTCTGGACAAGGTTCCTTCAAGCCAACTACTTCCCTGATGAATATTTGATAGAATGGATTCAAAACCCTTCCAAGAGACTTCAAAATGGATTCATGGGTTAGAAAGTTGTGCTAAACTCTTTTCCTCTAATAGGAAAAAAACTCCTTTGGAAAGTTGGAAATGGATGAAACATCCTCTTATAAAGGGATCCCTGGATTGGATGTGGAAACAACCATCTCATTTCAGAACATGCAACCCACTCTCTAAATAACCAAGATTCTTCTATCTAAATCAGATTTGTCTCGATCATTGGATGTCTTGGAAAGAAGTTGGTTTGAGGGAGGAACTAGCACAAAGTTGGGACAATTACATTGTAACTCATATGTCATTTTATCATATCAAGAGGATCAATTGATTTGGTCCCCCAGTCCATCAGGTAGTTATATCCACAAGCTAGGTTATAGCGTTTTAACACAAAACATTGGGACCAATCACAAACAACTTCAATGAGATGATGGCCCTTAAGCTCACATTAATGCTAGCAATATAAAAATGCATCAATCAACTCATATTTTTGGGGACTCCTTTCTCATTAGAAATTTTTTATCTAGGAAATTCTCTCTACTATGTGGCCACTATTTTAAGAGATTCTTTGCATCACAAGATTATAATCTCACATTGACTTTTCCCATGTCTGCAGGTAGTAGAACCAGGATGCAAACCGGCTCTCAAAAGCTGGAGTGGTTTTGGCTCAGGGAACCTGGAAAATCTGGGAAAAAGGCTCGGATCTCAGTCGTGAATATCTTCACGCACCCTGGCTCTAAATCAGGATAACAGACACATAAATGGATAATCTTTTTCATATTTTTTTATGCTCCCCTACACATAAACTTCAATTCAACTCTCTTTTTGACCTGTTTCAAAACTATGTGTACTTCACAGTTTTTTCAAGCTTTTGTTTGTAAATCCTTTTGGGTTATAGTGGAGATGTTCTTTATAAGTTTCCTTTTTGAAATTTCAATGTCACTCTTTCTCTAAGAGTTTTGTTTATGGGCTTAAGCCTCATGAATGCCACATGCATATGCAGTTGTAATTTTGTTTCTTTATCGGTAATAAAATTACGGGATTATTTTCTTTGGAAAAAAAATAACTAAATTGATAATAATAATAATTGAAAATTAAGATTTTGACACTTCATCATAATAGTTGTGTCAGTGTTTTGGAATATAAATCACAATTTTGATAATAAAACAATATAATTGCAATGCTAATATGACATAAGTTTGACACAATTTGGCTGAACACAACACATTTGTGATGCAATAGGATATATATTTGGAACATTTGAGACACTAATTTGATGCAAAATGACTCCAATATGATGCAATAAAGACACCATATAGATACAAATGTCACAAAATTGGTGCTAAAATGATGCATAAATGAAGTAATACGATGCTCAGAAGACACAAAGATGATGCATTTTTTTTGTATTTCAATGCTACTATGATGCTAATTGACTAAACTGCATCACCAAAACAATGCTAATAAGATTCATAATGATGCTATTGTGACTCATAACAACTCTAAATCGATGAAAAAAACAAATCTTTGATGCAAAGATGACGCAAAAAAGACTTTGCAAAGTCATTTTCCAAAAGGAATCAATGCAACTCTGATGCAGGGCCCTTCGTGCATGGTAAATTCAATGCGAAGAGGGTACCTCAAGGAGCTCAAGTCGAAAAAATGATGTAAGAAATGGACACTATGACACAAACTTGATGCAAATAATGATGCTCCATATGCATCATGTTTTGCACCATATAAACTTAATTTATATCTCAAAAACGTTATACTCAGATGTAACATTAAAAGTGATGCCACAGCCCTGTATTGTAGTATTGATTCATGATGTATTATGACAAGTTCTCAATGGCAATGAGGAGAGCTAGAAGATCTAAAGGAATATGTTGTAGCATGAAGCTCAAATCAAGAGGGTACCTTAGTATTATATATTGATACCACTAATCACAATGTCTTTCCCTAAGTGAAACCTTATAGAGATATTTTTGTGATGTACATAAATGCCATTGGATAGTCACCCTTTTCCAACCAAAATGAAAAGGAACTTGAGATATAAACTATGAACTATTGTGTCACAAGGCCTCAACTACATAATGCAGTAACCTAAATAGAAGCATTATGTTGTTCATATGTGATTCAATGGTTGGTGCAAAGAACAAACACACACTGCAAGGAGAACACCTTCTAGCAGAGGTTTTTAGTGTTACAAAATTTGGAAAAAATTTCAAAAAAACCTTCGCTACAACCTCATCTATTGGTTGTGGAGGTTTTAGCGGAGGTTTTCATGGATTTTCTGTTGGTTTTGGAGCTTGATTATCTTCTTAATTCAAATGCAGGTCAAAGAAACTGTAGGATACAAATTTGTTTTTTAATGCAATTCAAATATTGTAATTTTGTAATCAATATGAACCATTCATTATAAGGTCACAGATCTGATGGTAGAAGTTATGTTAGGGATTTTTTCCCTAGAAGGAAACCCTATTTTATGTATGAGGTAATTGCATTGCGGCTAGAGAAGAGTGTGATTATTGTATTTCTGAGAGAGGAGACTGTGAGAGAAAGAAGAGGAAGTTACAACAAATGTGTTCTAGGTTGTATCCCTTCATTTGTTGGATAATAAAAAGGAAGGACCTAGAAATTTGTCTAGTGGACGTATACCACATTGCATGAACCATGTATATCTGTGTCTCTATTGTATTGTGTATCTTATGTGTTTATTTCCACATTTTTTTTATTTTGTTGCTCTACGATCCTGTTTTTCTAACATGTTCCATATAACTAAAAAAAATTGGCAGCCGAGGTTGTAGTGGATGTTTTTTTTGTGTGTTTTATTTATCAAAGTGCGTTGATGTGCCATTACATCAAATGCACTAGTGTGTACCTAAACATAAAACATACCAAAGCGACCTTACATAAAATGCCCCAATACGTACATAAAACCAAAAAAAGTATCGGTGTGTCATTACATAAACGACCGGTGCGTACATAAAATGAAAAGGAATTGGTGCACCATTACATAAAATGACCTGGTGCGCACATAAAAAGAAAATGTTTTAGTTAGCCATTATATTACTGCCCTAATGCATACAAAGAACTCAAACGCACCTGTGTGTTTATAGTTATTACGCCCTAGATTCTCATTTTGTTGTATGCAATACGAGTGCACTTTTACTTTATGTTTATCCCGATGCTTGTATAATTTGTCCTTGTCAGTTCTTGTATTACCATGTGCACTGGTGCATTTATTTCATTTAAATCTCTGATGCATTTGTGTTATTTAAAGCATCGGTGTTGTTATTATATTTAAAGAACCTGTGCGCATTTATCACGTGCCCACCGTAAAATTCTAGAACGATATATATGATCACACGTTATATGCACCGGTGCTTTAGTATATTTAGTATGCATTGGTGCTTCAATATGATTAATACTCACCGGTGCATATAGCCCCTTAAAAAGCACTGATATCTATATTATTTCACGCACCATTTTGTGAGTTCATACTATTTTAATCATTTTTTTAATAATAATATTGTTTTGTATATTTATGTTATTGCATTTTGATATAATGATTGCATTAATGCCTTATCCAATGGATTACACCTCTGTTATTCGCAACAATGTAAATCATTCACATATTAATTAATCAACAACACAACATTTTACAACATTTGGCAATGCAATAAAATAAGAAACCCATGTTATTACATATTGATAAGAGACCCATGGTCATACAAAATGGGACAACGTAAAGGTCCACAATAATCAAAACGAAACCAATATGTAATTGTTACATGTATTGGTAACATGTTGTAATGCAATTGGGACATTATGTCCATTACATTGAGAAAAATCCCTAATTTTTACAGACCGATATTCCAAAACATACTACTTGCAAATACATTCAATTATATTGATTGCCATTCATCATTTGAACTTGTGTCATTGCTCGAGCTATGTGCATCCCTCATTTCTTGATCAATTGTAGGTAATATTGTACTTTGGTTATTGAAATGGATGTTTTCTTCCTCGACTTGTGTTTGACGTTCCAACTCTTCCTGTTCCATCTACAAACATAGATATAAAGTGTAATAAGTAAAACTACATTTATAATATAGTAGAATATACATGAATGTGAAATAAAAAAGCGTACCATAGGAATGAGTGGTTCATAAACCATACACATCATTTTGAAGCCCTACCTCATGCCGGTTAAAAAAATATTTTATGTTGGCTGCTCTCCATACTTTGTTTCTTGCATGTTTAATATGTCATGACAAAGCATAATCGATATAATTAATATAAAGGTTTATTATTGTTCCATTAATTATAAAACAAGGGAAGTTCAACAACATTGTTACTTACAAATTGTTCAATTAAACCTTGATACTTCAACATATACTCACATCCCTCACTTAACCCAATGTTGATCAATTGTTTGATTGGTTCTTCTTTGTATCTTAGCACCTATTAGAAGACATCCATGGATGAGTGTAAATTAATTCTTTAAATATAAATATCACAACAAATATGAAAACTTAAGTAACGTCGAAAACATAAGTACTCACAAACTTTGCGATCAACCATTTTCTTCCTTGTCGTTCTGTCTTATGTGCTAATTGGGTTCCATTTTGTTTTCTTTTTTGTAACAAAACAATTGAAAATAGTATTTAATATGATAAATAAATTCCATGTACATAAAAGAATAAATGAATGATCATATACCTCTGATGCACGTTGTTTTTGGGATGCATCCTCCTGTGATGAAATTAGGTTCCTTTCTTTTACTATCTTTTTGTACACCTTTTTGGACATCCCTACCAACATGTATTGGAATTCCCCTCATTTGTCGCTTGGAATTTTCATAATATTCCTTAAAAACGAAGAAAAAAAAAAAAAACACAATATTTTTTTTTAAATGGACATGAAAGTAAATATAGCAAAATAAATTAATTTGGTAATTGTTGGAACATATTATAGAAAAACATGTTTAGTAATAATACATTGTATATGACTCTTTTTTGTTTTTGTAAGCTTTTGCTATTGCAAGTCTCATGGGTCTCATTGACCATGGATCCAGAACACTTCTTGTAGTGTACGTATAACCTGATTCTTGGAGTCACTGGATTGATTTTTGTATTGTAAATGGAAATTACATCTATACGTTCTTTCCACTATATCCCTCAAAGCTCTGTAAAATAATTTCCCCCACTCATCAACTTCAAGCACCACTCCAGATGAACCAATGACTAATCCATCATCATCATTTACATCCTTAAGAATTTTTTTCCTCTTAGGACAAGATTCCATTCCCTCACTATCGGTCCCTGCATAACATTAAAAAGATGTGAAATCAAGTCTTTAAAAAATTTTAGTGATTAATGTTAAGAAAATCCACCTGTTTCCTCTCTTTGCAACATTTCCATAAATATTTTACACTCTTTTTCACTCAAATTACGAACAATATTATCAAGTTTCTTCAACTTTTTGCTTTACATGACACGCATTAACCAATCCACATCATTAATTTAAACTTACAAATATTTCAAAGATATTAAATTTTTAATAAAACTTAAAGAACTTTCCCCCCACTCTTCTTGGGATGAGATACCATTGCACTCGTTGCAATAAGATGTTTTCTTTGAAATTCTATCGACCATATTTTATATAAAAAAAAGTCACGAAACATCATAAATAGAAATTATGAAATTTTTGTACAATCTAGTATTTCAGTGCTCGTTAATTATTAAACAGAATGCATCAGGACTTGAAACATATATGCGCACTAGCACGTCAAACATATATGTGAACCAGTACATATTATTAGTCATTGCACATTGTGTTAATTTTTTAGCTATTATTAGGTTTCTTTCCAATTTACTAGATAACCATAGCATAGGTAGGATCATTGAGAGAAACACAATCACAAGATACACAACATTTATTCCGGGAAACCCTCATGGGGGAGAAAACCCAGCAAAACTTCCTTAATATATATAGTCAATACATTGCCAAGACAATAAACCAAAACACTAGAGAATATCCAACACTAAGCAATGAGCCTCTCTCTTCCTTCTTTTGGCAACTAGCAACTGCAACTTCCTTCAAACTTGCGCACTAGATGAGTGAACTGAGTGAGTGATCAAATGAGGTGATGGATTCCTTTATTTATACAAACTGGCAGGTGTTGGAAATGTGTCTCTTCACTGGGCGGGGCCGACTTGTCTTCTTAGAGGTTAAAACCACTTTAATTATCCTGGGGGTCGACTTCTCAATTTGCATATTATATTTAGGGTTTGGCCAATCCACAAAAGGGGATTTGTTCAATTACAATGCCCGACATGATCAATCCACAAAAGGGGATTTGTTCAATTACAATGCCTGACATGATCAATCCACAAAAGGGAATTTATATAATTAATAATGACTCAATAAATAATTTGAATACTCTTTGTAGTTACAATATTTCAACACTCCCCCTTAACAAGAAGGGTATTCTACAACATCAACAGGAGAGAGAGAGGGCAACAACATCTGGAACACTGACTGGCATATATATAAATCATCGGAAGTTTTTTTCATCATCGTCGTTCACAGCATGGAGCTGGAGTAGCATCATCATCCTCATTAGCATGAGTTTAAAATAGAATCATCATCATCTTTAGCATGAGGCTAAAGTAACATCATCATATTCTTTAGCATGAGGCTAAAGTAATATCATCAACATCTTTAGCATGAGGCTAAAGTAAGATCATCATCTTCAACATTAAAGATGAAATAACATCATCTTCATCATCTTCATCAAGAAGTTGAAGTGGAAACATCATCATCTGCATCAACATGGATTAGTATAACACTAATACATCATCATCGTCGTCAATAACAGCACAAGATTGATACAACATCAACAACAACAATATCACAGCAGGTAGGCTGGAGCATCATCAAGATCAACACTAGGCTGGAAATATTCAGTAGGATGCTGGCATCTCAATAACATCAGCACGAAGATGGAAATATTCAGCACAAGGTTGACATCACAACATCAACACAAAGCTGGAAATCTTCAGCACAAGGCTAGCATCAACAACATCAGCACGAAGCTGGAAATCTTCAGCACGAGGCTGGCATCAACAACATCAGCACGAAGTTGGAAATATTCATCACGAGGTTGGCATAAACAACATCTTGTGGTACTCTGACATACCCAAAGGATCTTCCCAGGAATCAAAATATTCCCTATGATATGAAATTCTAACAGAGCTACCACTACTGACCAAAGCTAGCATATACATGCACAAGTACCCTGACAGCCCATCCTTTCGGACCTTCAGGATCTGTCCAAGGATTATCAATCCCCTAGGCTATAAAATCCTAACTGAGCTACCCGCTATTGGTCAGGATACCATAGTATCATCAACACTACTCCCCCTTTCGAGGGAGGTCCTTTCAGACTATACCAAGCTTGTCTCAAAAGTGGTCAAACTTTACACGAGACAGAGGTTTGGTCAACACATAWACAACATGTTCATCCGTGCCAACATATTGGAGCTTTATATCTCCTCTTTGCATCATATCATGAATGACATGATACCTAATCTCTATGTGCTTTGACTCATCATGGAACACATCATTTTTATACAACTATGGTTATCACATAGGATAATGGTGGCTTCCATCTCTAGATCAAATAGATCCGTCAACAACATCTGAATCCATATGGCTTCACAATTGGTGGAACATGAAACAATGTATTCTCCTTCTGCCATGCTGAGAGTAATGCTTGATTGCTTCCTACTCTGCCATGATATCATGGCTGACCCCAGACTGAAACAACATCCTAGAGTACTCTATCTGTCAGAGACACTTCCAGTCCAATATGAATCGGTATAACCAATCAGTTTGAAGTCGTGATCTCCATTCTAACAAAAACCATTTTCCAATGTACCCTTAAGGTATCTCATCACATGTTTTGCAGCTACAAGGTGAACACATTTGGGCTCTACCAGATACTGACTCAAAGGTGTTCACAACAAAACATATATCTGTCCTGGTATTCATTAGATACATCAATGAACCAATGATCTGTCTGTATAGAGTAGCATCAACCAATTCATCCGAGGTATCTACCAGGAGCTTCAAATCCGTTTCCATGGGTGTGTTCATGGATTTATATACCAACATATCAAACCTCTTCAGTATTTCAACTGCATAATTCCCTTGGTTAAGGAAGATCTTCTCTAGGCTCTGCTAGACCTCAAGAACTAAGAAATAAAGCAGTAGGTCTTTCATCAAAATTTGTAGTGATATTCTTCTACAATCTGTGATGAGATTTAATTCATCTTGTCAAGAATACATCATCTACATATAGTAGTAACATCACTGGATCATCATTCATAACCTTGAGGTAAAGGTTACAATCATCTTTACTCCTGGTAAAGGCCAAGCTCTTCAAGAAATTGTCAATTTCTTCCATATAAATCTCTAGGAGCTTGCTTCAATCTATACAAATCCTTCTTCAACCTGTAGACCTGAGTCTTTCTGTCTTCAACTTCAAATCAAATTTTCACGTCACTTTGTACCAATCTTGTACACTTGCTCAGCTGCAACTCAATCTGCACAATCGTGTGCTAGCTCTATGTGCTTTCTGCAAAGAACTATTTGTCTCACTGTCTGGAAGTATGTCCTCTACTCTCTCTGCAACTGTTTTTTCTGGAACTGGGACTCTGCACCTATGGCTGCTTTGAAACTAAGAATGGTTGCTCCATTCTCACTACGACTGTTGAAATTTGAGAGTAACTCCTCTACTCCATCATGGCATGATCCATATTTTATGAGCAGAACGAAATGACTACAGATTATTAACAGGTGCTTAACAAAAAATAACAGAGATACAATAAAACTGGTTTTCTATTCAATAAGGAAATAAGCCGAAACTATAAAATGCAGCGAAAACAAGCTTGTTGGAATGGTGGCGGCTTATCTTTGAGAAGAGATGTGACGATTGTGCTCATTCGCAAGAAGATGATTACAATGAGGCTCTAAAGGCATTTTTTACAATAAACAATAATTCCAAAAACCCTAAACATCCAAAAACCTAACCCTAGGAGATGAAGCGCCAAAAGTCATGTGGGCCCCGTTTGGGTAAGTTAGTACATCAACTTCCCGGGGTCGTAACTATTGCATATGATCTTTGTTTTAGGCATGTGATAGCCCATTGGGAAGGTATCATCAAGGAGATTCATTTTGGGGGCTCAATCATGGCTTTGGATATCATTGAGAATATCTATCCCAAAAAACCTTCATTTAGGCCCTCAAAATGGCCCCGGAAGTTAAAACTGCTAAAAATAGTAAATTGCCAAAATTATCAGAAAATTGTTTTGAGCCAGTTGGAAAATATGGGTGGCCACCAATATCCACCTAGATCAATCCTCCCTCCTTAGGAAGAAATTTTCTCCATTGCGTTGAAATCCCCCCTCATATGAGGAAATTTTTGTTGAATTTGGCCCCGGGTGAGCCACTTGCCTTGGTGTAGGAGCTTCCCTGCTTTGATGACTTGATAAAGTTGGATCCTTTTTTGTCGAGTTCCCTTGATATGTGTGTCCACAATATGATCGTTGGATGCATGTTGTATGCAATCGGGGTTGAGCTCTGTTGGTGTCAACAGCTCTGCTACGTCTGAGGTGTCCAATAATGGTGGGAAATAAGGGCGAAGGATATCCACGTTGAACACTAGGTGCAAGCCAAGGAAAGGAGGAATCTTGAGCTCAAAAGAATTACCTCCCATGGCCTTGCTGATGGTGTACAACCCATAATAGAGTGGGTGAAGCTTCCGATGGGGTCTAGTGAAGCATTCTTTCTACAAGTGCAACCAAACTTTGTCGCCCACCTGAAACTTATGTGGCACTCGATGTTGATCATGGCACTGCTTGTACTTGTCATTGGACTTCTGTAGGATATCCTAAACCTATTGGTGGATGTGTTGGATCCGCTCAATGAACCGGGTGGCTTTGTCATCTTCAGTTTTAGCAGGAGATGATTCGGTCGAGGTGACCGCAAGGGGAAGTGAAACATCTATGGGACCCAATGGTTGGAGTCCCAACCCCACCTCAAAGGGGTTGTGGCCGGTTGAGCTATGCATGGCTCAGTTATAGCTATGTTGGACATAGGGAAGGCTCTCATCCCATGTGCAAGGGTGCTTTGAATTATACATGCGAAGGATATGCACAATCAGTTGATTGACGACCTCAGTTTGGCCATCTGTCTGGGGGTGGAAGGTCGTGGATTTGGTGAGCTTGATGTCTAGCAGTGACCAGAGGCTCGACCAGAATGTGTTGATAAATTGATTGTCTTGATCTGAGACAATGGTTTGTGGGATTCCAAAATGTACCCAGACTCGTTCAAAGAAGAGCTTGGCAGTGGCCTCTGTTGTGATGTTCTTCTTGCAGGCAACCATAATCGCCATCTTAGAAAAGAGATCAACAACCACAAAAACACAGTCATTTCTCCGCTTGGTGGACGGGAGGCCCAACATGTAGTCCATTGAGATGGATTCCCATGGCTTGTCAGAAGTAGAAAGAGGGGTGTACAAGCCTTGTTTCTTAGTGGTCGGTTTGGCAATAGCATAAGTAGTGCAGGACCTGATATACTTGTTGACTTCCTGTCGAAGTTCTAACCAGTATAAATGTTTTTGTAGCATCACCATTGTATTTTCGATGCCGAAGTGTCATGCCACCTGACTGTAGTGGTCTTCCCATATCAGCTTCGCTTGCTCGCTTGATGGAACACAGATATGGCCCAGACAACACAACAACCCATCCTGGAGATGGAAATTATCGACAACTGCGTTTGCACCCAACATTTGGTAGGTGGTGGTGAAGTCCAGGCCTGTCTCATAGAGTTGGGGCCATCCAGAGGTATCATGGCCATAGGATTCTAGCACCGTGGTGAGTGCCACGACTAGAAATCTACTGAGGCAATCAGTGACATGATTGGTTCTTCATATTTTATACTTGATGTTGAGGAGGAATTGCTGCAAGTATGTGGACCACCTTTGATGGCGATCATTCTGCAATTTTCCTTGTGTTTGCATGAACTGTAGTGGCTTATGATCAGTGTGGATGATTGTCTCCTTCTCAAGAATGTAATGTCTCCACTGGCGGCAGGCTTGCATAATGGATTACATTTCTTTGTTGTAAGTAGGGTACTTACGGACAACATCTGATAGTGTCTCACTATGATAGGCCATGGGATGGTTGTGCTAAGTGAGAATGGCACCCACCACATAGTCTAAAGCATATGTCTCGATCTAAAAGGGTTGTTGTAGGTCTGGTAGTGAAATTACTGGGGCTGAGCACAAGCGCTGCTTCAAATMTTCTAATGCTTGTTGTTGGGACCAGCCCCACACAAATTTCTCCTTACCACCACCCTTGGTTATTTGGCTAAGGGCCCATGCAATATGGGAGAATCCCACCACGAACCTGCGGTAGAAATTGGCAAGGCCTAAGAAGCTTCGAAGCTCAGTGAGTGTGGTTAGGGCTGRCTAGTCACGAATGACTTGGATCTTGGCTAGATCCACATGTACGCCATGCTAATCGATTATGTAGCCCAGGTAATGGACCCTGTCCATTCCGAAGGAGCATTTTTCCAAGTTGGCATATAGCTTGTGCTGCCACAGGGTGTGCAGAACCTATTGAATATGTTGCAAGTGTTTGGCCCAAGTCTTGTTGTAACTGAGAATTTCATCCAGATACACCACTACAAAGTATTGGTAAATGGTCAGAGGATATCATCCATCATCCTCATGAAAGTGGTTGGAGCATTTTTCAAACCAAAGGTCATGACCAACCATTCAAAAAGGCCTTCCTTTGACTTGGAGGCATTTTTCCATACATCTATCTGTTCTATCGAGACCTGGTGGTAGCCAGACTTTAGATCAATCTTACTGAATTATTTGGCCCCCGTGATTTGATCAAGGAGGTCGTCAATTCAGGGAATCGGGTACCGGTTTCTGACTGTGATTTTATTCAGAGCCTGGTAATCAATGCAAAGTTGCCAGGTTCAATCTTTCTTCTATACCAGCACGATTAGGCTCCCGCGAGGTGATGAGATGGGATGGATGTGCCCTTTGTGGAGTAGTTCTTGGATATGTTGCTTGATCTCCTCATTCTCTAATAGAGAGCAGCGATAGACTGGCCCATTGGGCAGCGGTGCTTCGGGGGTCAGATCGATGGGGTGCTTGACCTAGTAGTGCAGAGGTACCCTGGTAGGTGAGGAGAAGATATCTGAGTATTCTTCCACGACCTTATCGACTTGCTTCTGCTACGTGGAGAGTGTTATCGGACTAATCAGTAGGTGTGGACACTAACAGATCTCCCTATATCCACCTAGATCTAGAACAAAATAGGACAGGACACGACTCTTTCCCTAAGTTGTAATCATTGAATCTGCTAATAGGAAGGAATAAGTGACATACCTTTATATCGCTTCCTTAGGTCTCTGTTGTTCCCGCTTCGCTCTGGTGCTCTCATGAAGTCAAGTCTGAGACAACACAAACCAACCAAAGTGAAGATAGCAAAGTATATTCAATGTCAATTTATGCATATGATCAAGGAATTACACAATAAAGTAAGAGTGACTTTATGGGAAAGGGACATGCTGTTGTATCATATTAATTGAAAGTAGAAGATACAACCTTTCAGTGATGCTTGGTTCCAACACACACACTTGCTCTGTACTTGCATGAAGAAGATCCAATTCCTCTTGATAGACCAAATAGAGCCTTCAAGCTTCCATCAAAGTAGGGTTCTTCACACAATTCTTTCACCAATTCTTCATTCAATCTTGCTTAACCTTTTCCATGAGAAACCTTTCAATATATAGGAGAAGGAGAGATGGTTACATGGATGAGGATGATCCCATAAAATCTGAGAAGTCAGTAGAATGACAACCATATGAATGCCAACTCATTTTCTAAAAGATTCCATTCTAGAACCCTCGAGACCTCTTCTCCTTTCGAAGCTTAAAAATAGGTTCGCACCCTATGTATAGAACAGACTACGAGAATTTCACACCCTGAGTGTGGGTGGCCTTCGAGAATGAGGGGTTCTCGCACCCTAGGCCATAGGTATCCTGCGAACTCACCTTAAAAATATGTTTTTGGAAGAAGACAACAGTCATTTTTCTCAAGCAAAAAGTCATTGTTGGGAGCCTGAATACAACATTGTTGAAACATCACCCAAGTGACCAAAATCATGTGTAATAGAGCCCCCCAAAGTATGAGGCCGGAATCTGTGATAGCCGAAATACTTTGTAAAATGCGTGTGTGTGTCAGAAACTAGGAGTGCACCTAATCAGAAACCTGCAAACAACCAATCATTTGAAAAATATAATACCAGTTCTAAGGTAGGCATTCCCATACTCAGATCACAGATGGATGAAATCATGAATGTAGGTCATGGCCACCAATCATACACCGTGGATCCATGCCATCAAAATAGTGCATAGCCACCAAGAATACACTATGGATCTATGCAAGAAGATTCAAATTAAGACGACATAGCCACGTGACATACAAAGTGGATCTATGTGTCGATGCAAATCATACATACTCCATCGCAGCCTGGATCAAAAAGATTAGACCCAGGGCCTTCAATCCTATCATCTAAAAGTACGAATCTATCCATGTGATTACATGTGCCAAAGTCGAACATGGTAGAAACCACTTGATTACTGGTCATTGATGAAACCGTTAACAAGTGAGAGGGAAATTACCATTAATGTAAATGACTCCCAAGGCACACTAGTACAATCCAACGAATGTGAATAAATGCGCTGAGGTCGAACATTCGATGGAATCTCCCAATTAGGGGTCAATAATGAAAAACCACTGTCGAAAGCGAGGAAACCTGCCATTGAGGCATGCAAGTTCCAAGGTACCAAACAATTTCTAAGTCTTGTTTCCGGATAATGAGTTGGAGTCGACGGAACAAGACTCGTCACACGATGGCCTTGATGTATCCCCCATCAGTGACATGAAATAAGTAACAGATTTTGAAGGCGAAACAGGGTATGAATATAGGTTGAAATGGACACAAGGAAGGCCGACATGGTAAGAATGGACAACTGTAGATGGCCGAATCAATAGAAGGTTTGGATGAACTTCTCTTGAACATATGAATGACATGACCAAGGACTTGGCAGCACTGACTCAGAGACGATCCAGGATATGACCTTGTGGCAAGTCGAATGAGAGATAAATGGATTTCCCAAACTGGCTTCAAATAATGAATAGGGGGTGTCATGTTCAAGAGCGACACTTACTGCCATTAATATGAATACGAAAACACATCCCTTTCCCAAAATTTCCCCCACCACTTCTGGTGAGTACCTCTTTATTTTTACGCAAGCTTGAGGAGGATAATATATGCTTGTTGATGTAAGTTCATCCTTCAGACGAGTCCCTCGAAGTATGTTTAACGAACCCTAGGAAGGAGTGGTTCAATCCCATTACAGGTCTTTCGATGTTTGTTTAACGAGTCCAAAGATAGAAAACTCGGGGATTTTTCATGTTTTTAGAGTCTGAAAAACACTTAAAGAGAACTCTCTCAGTTCCTTTTTCGTAAAATAGTTCGACAGGACCAAAAAAGTGATAAACTATCGCCCATCAAACGTTTTGTTCAGATACTTTTATGAGTGTGAACATAACAAGGCCGCTCGGCGATCTTTTCATTTTTATGGAGTGTGAAAAGAGCTTAAAGGATACTCCTTTGCGTTCATCATTTTCGTGTTACCATGACGAGTACAAAAAGACAAGAAAAGTATACTCGGTTACGTTCTCATGTATTTTCGAGCGCGAGAACGAACAAAGACTGAGCTCGAGGTTTTTCCAAAAAACATAAAAAGTAGTCATACATGCGACAAAAAGGGAAAAACATCCATATTCCTTCTTGTGGACTTCAAAGTCGCTATATCTGCAAAAAGTCACACTCATAGGACTATTAGGCATTAGGTTTGATGGGCAAAACAAAATATAAAAAATCAACAAAAATGGTAAAAAGTGAATAAATATGGGTAAAAAGGGCTTTTACCATTTTCGTTGTGATTTTACCAAGAACTTTGCCCAAAACACCTCTTTTCCCCCCAAATTTCGTTGCTCGATCACGGGAGGCACAAGCGACCATTTGGAAAACCGTCTCTGTCAACGAGGTAAGCTTCTGATATTCTACCTTTTCTATGGTTTAGTTTTAGTTTTTATTGGCAATTTTCAAGGTTTTGGGTTCATTTTAAGGCAAAAACTTGCACCCGAGCATTCTCCCAAGCTAGCCATACGGGACCTGCGAGAATCCAGAATTCTTGCAGGTGGCCTTAAGGGCACCTGCGAGAATCTCGCACTGTGCTAAAGGGGCACCTGCAGGGGCAAAAAACTGAAAATTCAACTTGATTTTTCCTCAATAAAAAATATGCCAAGGTTTGAAATGAATTACCGACCCTTCTCTTATGATTCTTGTGCAGGCGTTTGACCATCACGATGCTGGAGTGGCGAGAAAGAGAACATGAGGAGGAGGATGCTATTGTCAGGAATGACCTGGGTACCGTTGCTTCCCTCCGAGACTATGGACTCTTGAAATTCTTTCGGATTTCAGGCATGAGGGCCCAAATCAGGTTGTTGGAGTACCTGGTTCATATGTGGGATGTGGACCAACAGTTGTTTCACGTGGGAGTCCACACCTTGACCCTAGATATCAAGGATATCTACTTTCTAACAGGGTTATCACGACGTGGGTACCATGCCAGCTTGACCGGTAGCCGAGGTGGCAGACTCCCTATGAGTGAGTATTGTCGCCAGTACTACGTTCCAAAGGCAGAAAGAAGTAAGGGAAAGCTTGTTGTTTAGGGGTCTAAGATTTGACCCTGCGAGCCATTTTGTTCACTATAGCATGCATGGTCGGGAGCGCAGCTCCACACATGGCTCTCCAGAGCTACTTCCAATACGCCATAAAGTGCACAGAGCCACGAGTCTTCAACTGATCGGATGCAGTTCTCCGTAGTATGAAGAGGCAATTGACGAAATGCAGGAAGGGCGACTTGAAGCAGTTTGGGTATGGATCATTTTTGGTGTCCTTCTTTCTCGAGAGCGTCCCATTGCTAAGATTACAGGTTGAGTGGGGTTTACTAGCCCCACAGGATCTGAGGATGTTGAGGTGGTGCAACCTCATGACCCGACACGTAGTTGGGCCCATCATCAAATACAATGATTCATTCTTTGACTGGTTGCGGCCACAGATGTTGATGGTTGATGACTATGCATATGCCGGTTTGGACTTCCGAGGGGATCTGGATTTATCCCTACCTGAGGATGCTCAGTGGGTTGACCTAGGTAAGAAGTACACATTTTGTTCTTTTAAATGTTTTTGTAATTTTTATCATATAAAATGTTTTTTATGTTTGTCTAAGAACTAATCAAACAATCTCCTTTTGATGACACAGATGTGGGGCCATATCAACCTCTAGGCACGTCTCCTATTCAGTGGCGAGGAGAGGTGGCTCCAGTGGCGCGATGGGATGCCGAAGACTATGAGGCAGTGGAGCAAAACTTGGAGGGGTTGACTGCTGACATTCCAAATATGGCTATTGGGGAGATCCCTAGGCATTATCAGCGCCACACTATGGGCGTGTCAGAGTCTATTAGCCGACTGCTTCATAGGGTGGCCCAAGTAGTTGTGTGTTATTGTGAGTTTCACCCATGGTGCTACTTTGTAGAAGCTATGAGCTTCAGATTTTGAGATTTTGGTCCTTGGACAGAAACATTTTGTAAAAACTTTTGATCATTATATACATATATACGGCTTCTACCGGCTTATCTTGTGTTGTGTGATACATGTGATGTGATTGGTTTATAAATGGCCCAAATGTTTGTCTAATACATAGTTAGCTAATGCATCAGTTAATGTATTTAGACATTTAGGAATGTGTTGATACTCAATATAATCAAAATAACGTTCCAAGAGGTGAATTCGTAAATATACTCGTAATAAAGTAGGACTTCGAATAGCATAGACATTACTTAACTGTAGTACTACTAGCTGTGAAATGAGTTGTACAACCAAGTGACAGATACCGAGCGAAATAGAATCAATCAACAATTCGATAATGGCACTATACTCTGCAATATTGTTGGTCGCACGGCCAAGACACACACCTCGTAGAGTGATAAGTTCGTTTGTAGGGGCGTAAATTGTGCAAGCAACAGAAGCAAGGTTCTGAGTACTACGGCTAGTGCCATCAGCGAAGCCAATGTGGGGTAGCGAAGACTCCGACATCTGGAAACCAAACACAACGTAACATAAGGGCAGAGACCAGATAATGAAAAAGCATACTACAATAACACACAAGAAGTATGATACAATAAAATACATGTACTCATGCACAAGTGATTTTAGGCATAGTACTTCTTTAAGTACAACCCATTTTTGGGTTCGCTCAAAGGGATACCGTCGTAGTCCACTAACTCGTAAGCTCCTTTCTCCAAAACTCGTCTAACAATATAAGGACCTCGCCACATAGCTTCGAATTTTCTTTCTCTTAGCATATCTCGATCTTGTTCGTAAAGAAGAACCAGATCACCTTTAGAGAAAACATGAGGCTTGACATGTTTGTCGTATTGGGCTTTGACGTGTTTCTTCTGGGCTTCTATGACTAGGGTGGTGTCACAACGAGTTTCATCTAATCGCATGAGATACAACAGACGTTCTTCTTCAGCAGAGGTGTTTGGGAGGAGTTCGACGGCTAGTTTTAAGGAGGGTATCTCACATTCAATCAGTAGGATGCCTTCTAGACCATAGACTAATCGAAATGGTGTAAACCTGATAGCAGACTTAACGGATGTTCGGTCAGCCCACAATGTTGAAAACAACATCGTGTGCCAACTCGTTTTGTGAATCCCTATGATTCGTCGAAGCATGGTAATGAAGACTTTGTTAATTTCTTCGACTTTGGCATTGGCTTGTGGGTAATAGGGTGTTGAGTTTTCATGGCGAAGACCCAACTTTTCAATGAGTTCGGACATCATGAAGATTCTAAAGTGACTACCATGATCAGTGACGATAGCCTGAGGAACACCAAAACGAGTTATGATGTGATTGAATATGAATAATGTTGCGGTCTTTTCGGTGTTGTCAAATGTCGGCATCGCCTCGGCCCATTTCGTAAAATAGTCTATGGCTACAATAATGTATACATGCCCCCTGGCCGAGCGAGGGTGACATGTCATGAAATCGATACCCCATTTCGCAAAAGGACCCACAGAGACCACAGGGTGAAGAGGAGAAGGATGTGACCGTATTTTATGGTTGTAGGTCTGGCAAGCGTGGCATTTTTGGATGGCAATTATACAATCGTTAAATAAAGAAGGTCAAAAATACCCTGCTCGCAAGATCTTCTGGGCAGTAGCATACCCAGAAATATGACCACCACATGCTCCACAATGGCAGTCATTTAGGGCTTTCTCGTCTTCATCAAACATGAGGCAACGTCAAAAAACTGAGTCAATCCCACGACGATAAAGAGTATCATTGAGGATAATATACTGATGGGCTTAGTAGCGTATTCGACAGTGGTCAGTACTAGACAAATTGGGCCGAAAAGTCTGGGTTTGGAGATATATGATGATATCTCCATACCAAAGATCATCGGAACTAATAAGGAAAAGGGATTCATCAGGTAATGAATCGGTTGCTACATTTTCCGTCTCAAAGTAGGGAAAGTCGCATATCAACTCGGCAAACACTAAGGATTTCTTGGACTTAGCGCGTTCGAATTCTAAGTCAAACTCTTGGAGTATCACGATCCATTTGGAGTATTTTCCCCCTAGAAGTTGACTTGTGAGAATGTGTTGCATAGGGTTGCAGTTAAAAATTATCGTAGTCTTGCGAGAGAGGATATAGTGCCAGAAACGTTGAACTGCTTGGACGGCTACCAAGGCCAGTTTTTCGACATGTAAATACTTGGTTTCGGTAGGTGTAAGACTTCAACTCAAGTAATAGATGACATGTTCGTCATGAGAATCATCCTCCTGGATGAGAACCATAGCGATGGTGTAATCCGAGGCTACGAGATAGAGGAAATAATCGCGACTGTAATCAGGTGGGAAGAGAAGCGGGGTACGTGTCAGGGATAGTTTCAAAGCTTCGAAAGCTTTGTTGGCAGTGGTATCCCATATGAACTCAGACCCATTTTTTAGTAGTCGCGTAAATCCAAGAGTTAGCTCGACATAGTTCGGGATGAAACGACGAAGAAAGTTTGCTTTCCCTTGCAAAATTTGTAACTGGCGAAGCAAAGAAGGAGGAGGGAGATTGAGAATTTCCTCGACCTTCAAAGGATCTACCCTGATCCATTGACATGAAACAATTAATCCTAGAAGTCAGTCGGATTCTACACAGAAAACGCATTTGTGAGTATTCAAGCGTATATGGTAGAATCGACATCGAAGGAAAATGGCTCGGAGGTCTATTGGATGATCTATACGATGCATGGATTGAGCGGGTAAGTTGTCTAGATATGGTTACACGATGTGCTTGATATCATGGAAGGCGTAAGACATAGCGCGTTGAAAAGTTGCCCCAGTGTTTTTTAGATGGAAAGGAAGTTTTCGATAGGCAAAAGTKCCCCAAGGACAAATAAAAGCAGTTTTGTGTCCRTCCTCGGGAACGATATTGATTTGATTATATCCGGAGAAACCATCCATCAGAGAGAAGATTTCACTTTCCGCACAATTGTCGACGATCTGGTCGACGAAGGGGGTAGGAAAGTTCTCTTTAGGATATGTTTTGTTAATATCCCTATAATCAACGCACACGCGGATTTTTCCTTGTTTCTTGTCGATCGGGACAAGATTGGAAACCCAGTCAATGAGAACCACCGGGTAAATAAAGTCGACTTTGAGAAGTTTCTCGACTTCAAGCTTGATAGCGGCCTCTTTACATGCATGGACCAGACGAAGGCATTGTCGGACGGGTTTAGCATCTAGGTATGTCTTAATCTCATGTATCACAATGTCAGGGTCAATACCTGGAATTTCTTCATAGCTCCAGGCGAAGACGTCACAAAATTCTTTGAAAAGTGACTTGTAGGTGACGATTTCGTCATGGGAACACAAAGCTCCGATATGCACATTTTCGACATTCCAGGTTTTATGGATATGTCGAGGGGAATGGTGGGTGAGATATTACTTAAGTTCCCTTCGGAAAACACATCGTGTGTAGACTCAAGAACGGTGGAAATGACGACAACGGTCGACGGGGTCGAAATCCGTTGGTAGCTCTCGATGGTGTGTTGTTCCAAGGAGAGGATGGAACGATGATGTCCATTATCCCAGGGGGTGTCTTCCATAACAAACATAATCATCTCGTCCATGGGAAAAATGATGCGGAAAGGATCTAGAGATAAATCACCAAGAGAGTGGGTAGAAGGAGTTGTCGATTGAATGGCCTGATAGGCAGATTCGACCGGACTCAAAGGCATTTCGTCGCCATAACAAAGATGATCGTCGGGGTTGTTGACCATTCATGGGTCGTGAGATGCAGAGGTTCCGTGAATAGAGGTGGAGATCATGTTGATAGAGGTGATAGACGGATGTGGAACAACAGGTGGTGGGATGGGGAAGGTACCCATTAATGAGGATTCTTTAAGAAGACCCACACCGATGTTCTCATATCCAGGGGGGTTTTGTAAATGAACGGTATGTTGTCAGTACGCGCATCTAAGTTAAAGAAGGCTAATTGGTCGACAGTAATTACCTTTCCTTGATGAGGGAAATGCATGACACAGAAAAGAGTCGACACAACTGCGCGCATGGAATCAATCGAGCTACATCCAAGTAGAAGGTTGTAATCGAGAGGAGCGTCAAAGACTTCCACTTCAACTTGGACCATTTTTCCTTCTAACGTAATTGGCAACGAAGGGAAGACACTATAAGGCTTGAAACCAGAGTCATTAAAGGCTTTGAGCGTGTTGTGGGATTCGGTCAAAGGAGAAGAGTCGATGGCTTTCCAGCAGGTAATAGACATGACACACGTCGAGGCACCTTCGTCAATAACTGTTCTACAAATGTTTTTGTCGAAGACAATAACTTGTATTTGGAATGCGAGTTGAGGGGGTAACCTTGGAATGTGATCTTCCAAGTCAAAAATTATTAAATTCGTATTCATAGGGTCGATTCCACTGATAGCTTTCAACAGTGCCTTATGTTGTATAAGACAAATTTGAAGGACTTCGAGGGCTAACATCGCGGATGGTGCTTGGGTCAGATCTTCAACAATACTGTAGTTCTGGGTAGCACGGGCATGAGGATTGAAAGTAGATTTCCGAACAACACCCTTTGGAGGAGGGCGAAGAACTGTGTCGAGGCTTGGTCGTTTGAGATGAAGAGGACCGTTGGTAGGTGGATTCGTGGGAGAGGGTTGGACCAATGATGGAGGTATAGCATCAACCTTCTCTTTGGAGGAAGAATAATCTTTGGCTCGAGTGGTAAGTGTGATGTCATTTTGCTTCGAATCTCTTGTACACATTAAGACATAGGATGTATTGGAGGGGGAAGGTTGGTCATGAATGACCAATTGGACCTATTGTTGAGAAGGGAAGGGTTGTGACAATACGGCCAGGGTGGGTGGTTTCGCAGTCCCTTGAAGGAACTTAGTAACTTCGGCTCGTCGTGGACAATCCTTAGTGTAGTGATCATCACCACAGATAAGACAAGGGTATCGGGGTTTGTGCTTATCTCTATTGTCAATAGGTGTTGTTTTGGTTCTTTCTGCTTGCGAATTATTTATGTCCTCCTTATTCTTACCCTTTCCCTTTCTAGATTTGTTTTTACTGGCAGGGGTAGATTGAACAGCATTTACCTTAGAAGTCTTGCCAGTGGGAGGGGTAGGAGATGGAGCATTTTGAACATTAGAAGAAATGGGTTTGGGGTTGTTGATAGAGGTTTGGACGAAATGAGGTTGGGCATGGAAAGTGCCAATCACACCGTCGGCTGCATGAGAAGCAGCAAGAGTAGTTGAAGTGGCGGAAGTAGAAGGACGAGGCACATCAGGGAGTAAGTCATAAAGAGTACCTGTTTGTGAGTAAATGAGGTCAAGGTATTGAGCACGACTAATGGCCTGTTCTTCCGTGACAACTCCACCCATGGCGATGTCATGACCGATGTCGTTCATGAACGATTTCGTGAACCACTCTGCCAACAACTGATCGGGAAGTTCGAGTTTGATGAGACGTCGTCTACGTGGCCACTCATGAATGTGATCGGAGATATGAGTGGCTTTGGTTTGTTTGAAAGAACTCAAAATCTCAGTTCCCGTTTCACAGTGGATCGGTAACTGGTAGTGGGTGAGGAAATCCATAGCGAGGGTGTTGAAGTCGGCGAAGAAACCTCGTGGTAATTCTATATACCACTTCATGATGGATCCCGTGAGGGTTCGTTGAAAAAGGCATAAACGAATAGAGTCATCCATCAAGGAGTTGGATGAGCACCAAAGGTGAAAAGTCATTACATGATTGTTCGGGTCCTCTCCTGGTTTGCCATCGAATTTAGGGATGTCAGATGGTAGTTTGGCTAGTATGGCGGGCCATTGGGGAGAGTGACAGATTGGATCATTTAAAATCCTCGACAGATTTAGGAGGTCCAAGGTGGATAAGAAAGGTAACTGTCTATTCACATGCGGGTACTGGTGACTTTGGGGAGGGAGTCCCGTCAGCAAACCAGTGGGACCATAAGAAGTCTACATATAATGTGAAGATCTGGGCAGATTCGGTGGTTGTTGTGGAGGAAAGTAACTCATAGGGTTATACCCTTGAATGGGGGCGTGGGGATGAGCATTCGAGCCCCAAATAGGATTAGACATACCTGGATAGGGTTAGCCTGTACCAGGGGATATGACGGAGCTAGCCGGAGGTTGTTGCCCCCCAGTCGGGTGAGGGTTATGTTGTATAAGATGATTCCAATACTGGGCCAAATATGAAGGTATGTTTTGTCCATAGGGTGGGGTCGGTGGGGGTTTCCCTCTAATCAGGGGTTGTGTTCTAATTGGGATTTGTCCTGCAAGGGGGGGTTGAGTTGGGCCTCCTTGGTGAAAATGTCCACCAATAGGAATCTGGTAATTTGGTGTGAACGACGTAATGGTGCCACTAGGATCAACGCCTCCGATCGAGGATGAAAGAGGTCCTCTGAAAGGGGACGGAGGAAGTTTCGAAATGAAACCGGGAGGATGGTGCCCAGAAGGAGTGGGACCACCAGGAGTTCCAGATGTGATTTGCGTAGGAGCAGGGATAGAGGCATTCAACCCACGGTATCCAGGTGGAAGTGTTAGGGTGACTCTGGGCGAAAGCGGTGTGCCAATGGGGGCTTGGCTAGCCATGGTAATCCCAGTGTGAAGACTCATAGAATCTGTGTAATGGACCATTTGTAAAGGGAGATTCAAGATGTGGTCAGCTTGCGGAGCTTCTGTACCAAGAAAATAATAAGCAGTAGTAAAAGGTACTGTGTCTGGATCAGATGTTTCGGGTAGCACAGGTGAGACGGTGATATCAACACCTACTCCTGAGCCAAAGAGATCCTGTCTAAAAACGCCAGTAGTCCAAACAGGATCTTGACCCTCAGGTCCTAGGAAAGGTCCATTCGGTGATCCAGAAGATAGAACAATCAAGTCTCCTGAAGAATTCACTCACATAATATGTCTCTCGGAGTCGGGATGAAGTCGAAAGTCCTCTCGAGAATTGGTAATTCGGAATCGTTCTAGAGATTCAGTTCTTTCTACTTGTGGAGTGGTAACGTCTTGGACTTCACTCTATTGAGGAGAGCCCTCCGATGAGTTGGTAGGAAAGGGTTGAGAACCTTCCAGATTTTCTGGGGGTAAGCCTTGCATTCTACATGAACAACGTGGAGGGTCAATTATGATTGAGTTAACAAATTTACGAAGGAAATTCTATGGTCAACTTGGGTAAACAAACAGCATGCGCTAGTAAAAATCTAGGAAGAAAAACCAAGCAAACAAGACCTTCTAATTCCAAAGTCACTAGTTGGTGATGAAATCCAACGTCGCAACAACGAGACAAGAAGGGGTTGGGCTAGGGTGGAAAAGTTACATTGACGACCTGCTTAATGGAATTACACCCTGGTGCAAGCTCCCGCACATAATCGTGGGTATACCCTCCAAGGAACCCGAGTGAGTTTGGCCAACATCGATTCCAGGTATCGTGAAGACTTGCCCCTTCACAGTCACCTTGTGTAAGACCCTAAGAATATAGGCCACTAAGGTTACCACCAACAACAATAAAGCCTAAGGGAACAGTCGACATTCTGATCTACACGCAAGGGCAGGGTATCTAGCTTGAAATTAGCTTGAGAGGCTTCCACTCATCATTGTGGGTATACCTTCAAGTGACCCCCATAATATGTGCAATCTCTACACCGATATCAACAAAGCAGGGTGAGTAACTCTATCAATCTCGATGCAACCTCAGGTTTGACCCTTATGTGAGAAGGGCTTCCCAGGACAGAATGTTGTAAATGGAATTTGACACTCCTTACCACAAGATGCTATTGTGTGTTTTGTTCTTTGGAGAGTGTATCTCTTTGCCTATTCCAAATCTCTAGCCTAGCTAATGTTGGTGCAATAGAGTCCTAGAAAAGAGTTACTAGTTAAATTTTAAAAATTGTGCAATATTATTAAAGGTTGTTGTTACTCAAAGGAGACGGAAATGAAACCGATGTTGTGTGAGACTCTGACCCAACGATGCATAGATAGGAATGAAAGATACCAATTTTTTGTTCGATGAATCCTATTTATAAGAGGGAAAGAGGAGTTTTCTGGAACAATCTTGAACTACAATATACGATCTTCTTTGAAATGCAATATCAATGAATCATGAACAATACCAATTCTCTATTCGTTCTATTTCAACAATTGAATGCCAATATTTTCGAATAAAAAGTTACTTAAAAAGAAAAATGTTTTTTCATTTTCACTAGAAACCAAACAACAGTGGTGGAACTAAGAAAAACTAGCAACTAATGAAAAAACCATATACAACGAAAAACCCAAACTAATCTTTCAACGAAGACAAAAATATCAGACAAACAAGACTAGTCTCTTCAAATGCATATGGATAACAATTTTCCAAGTAACGAGCAATCGAAAAAGACAATTAATCCCAACTTTTAAACCGATCACCAGCTCCCAACCAAACAAGCACTCGGATCTCAAAACCAAAGATTATATCCTTGTTAAGAAAAGGTCAAGAGATAACAGTTGAGAAAAAATCAATAAGAAGAGCTTTCGACTTGCGAAGACTAATCATTCACGAAATCTGAAGTCAAGAAACAATCAATTGCTAGCCAAAGAAGTTCTTTTCAGACACACATACAAATCTGGGCATTTGAGGATACAAAAAAAATTAATCCAAAAAATTTGCAAATGGGTTCGCAGGCTAGCAATGGTGTACAGTGCGAGAATGAAGGATTCTCGCAGGCTGGACACAAGCAAAGTGCGAGAAGTTCACACTGGACTGAACAATAGGGTGCGAAATCTAGTGGTTCTCGTAGGCTACAGAAGGGTGCAGTGCGAGAAGGCCTGAAACTACACAAAATTTGGAAAAAAGACAAAATTTTTGAAGGAACTTCTGGACCCAGAGAGTCTTTCAGGGTCTCTTCAAGACTCAGAGATTGATAGAAATGAAAAATGGTAAGGTAAGAGAAAATGGCCAAGGAAAAACCACCAAAAACCACTAAACAATGGGTTGCCTCCCCAGTGGAGTCGCCAATTTTGTTATCGGACTAATCGGTAGGTGCAGACACTAACATATCTCCATAGATCCACCTGAATCTAGAACAAAACAGGATAGGACACGACTCTTTCCCTAAGTTGTAATCATTGAATCTGCTAATAGGAAGGAATAAGTGACATACCTTTATATCGCTTCCTTAGGTCTCTGTTGTTCCTGTTTCACTCTGGTGCTCTTGTGAAGTCAATTCCGAGACAACACAAACCAACCAAAGTGAAGATAGCAAAGTATATTCAATGTCAATTTATGCATATGATCAAGGAATTACACAATAAAGTAAGAGTGACTTTATGGGAAAGGGACATGCCGCTGTATCATATTAATTGAAAGTAAAAGATACAACCTAATTGTCTTGATGTTGCAAGCTTCCTTTCAGTGACCCTTGGTTCCAACACACACACTTTCTCTGTACTTTCATGAAGAAGATCCAATTCCTCTTGATAGACCAAATAGAGCCTTCAAGCTTCCGTCAAAGTAGGGTTCTCCACACAATTCTTTCACCAATTCTTCATTTAATCTTGCTTAACCTTTTCCATGAGAAACCTTTCAATATATAGGATAAGGAGAGATGGTTACATGGATGAGGATGATCCCATAAAATCTGAGAAGTCAGTAGAATGACAACCATATGAATGCCAACTCATTTTCTAAAAGATTCCATTCTAGAACCCTCGAGACCTCTTCTCCTTTCCAAGCTTAAAAACAAGTTCGCACCCTGTGTATAGAGAAGACTACGAGAAGTTTGCACCCTGAGTGTGGGTGGATTGCGAGAATGAGGGGTTCTCGCACCCTAGGCCATAGGCAACCTGTGAACTCACCTTAAAAATATGTTTTTGGAAGAAGACAACAGTCATTTTTCTCAGGCAAAAAGTCCTTGTTGGGATCCTGAATACAACATTGTTGAAACATCACCCAAGTGACCAAAATCATGTGTAACAGAGAGGTCGTCCACAGAGACCCTGGATGTGGTTGTGATCTTTCGCTTATTCTAAGAGTGAATCATGAAGAAGACAAACTTCCCCATCTGAGAAATGACCTTCCTGCATTTCTTAGCAGAGATCAAGAAAATATCACTAGGTGGGACTACCTCGGGTATACTATACAATTTCCTGTTCAAAGTAGTAATAACACTACAAGGCCTAGACTCATATACAACATGATGTCTCCATAAATAAGGTTGGCCCAAAAGAACATCACAAACTTCGAGAGGAGAAATATCACACAATACCTCATCTTTGAAGGGCTTTATACCGTATGACAATTGGCACTGTTGGCTAACGCGGAGATTGCTTCCTTGGCAGAGCCATCCAATGGTATAGGGTTGTGGGTGTGGTGTTGTCAGCAGGGCCAGCTGCTTGAAGACCTCTGTTGAGATGAGGTTCTTCTGGCTACCGCTATCCATGATGAAGTGCAGTGGGGTGCCTTTTACCCACATTTGTTAATTGAAGAGGAGTTCTCCTTCTCCTAGCTCGTCTAGTTCATCAGGATGGAGCTTGGTGTTAGCAACGATGGCACTGGGTTCCACATCAATGATCTGTCTTCCCCTTTTTTTTTATGGCTCATAGTCTGAACCCACATCTGATTCATAGGCTTTCACTTCGGCCACCAGCGACTGCTTTGAGCGACAGTCAGCAATGTTATGTTAAGGGCTCTTATGGAAGTCACACCACTTCTCGATATCTTTCTTTGTCTTTCTGGTGTCCTTCTTTGTTTGCGGCTTGGACTGGTTGTCCTGATACTATCCATATTTTCTCTGTCCTTTGTTCTGTGGGTTGGGGCCGCCCTTTCCTGGATTTTTTTGTGAGGGGTTCCCAGGCCAAAATTGTCACGTCTTTTGTTTGACCTTCTACTCGATTTTGACGGCATATCGGTAGGTCGCGCCCAAGGATGAGATGTCCAAAAATTCCATTTCGGTCTGGATGTATCTATGTAAAGCATTGCGATACTTGAGGACCAGATGTCACTCTGAATATTTGATACCCAGCTTGGTGTGCAAGGTATGAAAGATATTCATGAAATCTGGCACTGCTTGGTCTCTTTCTTGCCACAGTGTGGTCCATTTGGTATACAAGTCATCATAACTTCTGACATGGTAGTATTGTTCCTTAAAATCATCCCTAAAGGAATCCCAGGTGGTCATGACTGTAAATAATGAGGGTTCCTCTGTTTCCTTTTTCTCACTGAAATTTTCCCACCAATCTTTGACATGGGGAACAACTTTAAGGACCGCAAAAGTAATCTTTTCTCTATTCGAAAAGTTATGGACAAAAAAATACCCTTGTAGTAGATTCAACCACTTGTCTATAAAAACTGCATCTATCTGACCTTCAAATATAGGAATATCGAAGTTTATTTGTACCTTGAAGGGGGTGGCACCTTCGCTCAAAGAAGATGTGTCGCCTATTGGTAGTTGCCGAAGGATTTGCACGAAACTATCCATCATCTCATTCCTTTGTTGCGTGAGGGATTCCTCAATCAATAGTTTGAAAGGATCTCTTGTCCCATTATCTTTCTTTTCTCCTTCCATGAGATGTCTCTTGGGTGTGCGAGATCTTTTGTCCTCAAGAGACACAAGCTCAAGACCCAACTCTTTGTACTCCGACCTCTTTGGGGACATGCATTAAGACGACAAGGAGCAAACCGCTCTGATACCACTGGTCTAGATTTTATGAGTTGAACGAAATGAATACAGATTATTAACAGGTGCTTAACACAAAATAACAAAGATACAATAAAACTGGTTTTCTATTCAATAAGGAAATAAGCTGAAATTGTAAAATGTAGCGGAAACAATCTTGTTGGAATGGTGGTGGCTTATCTCTGAGAAGAGATGTGAGTAGTGTGCTCATTCACAAGAATATGATTACAATGTGGCTCTGAAGGCATTTTTTACAATAAAAAAGAATTCCAAAAACCCTAAACATCCAAAAACCTAACCCTACGAGATGAAGCACCAAAAGTCATGTGGGCCCTGTTTGGGTAAGTTAGTACATCAACTTCCTAGGTCTTAACTTTTGCATACAATCTTCATTTTAGGCGTGTGATAGCCCATTAGAAAGGTATCATCGAGGAGATTTATTTTGGGGGATCAATCATTCCTTCAACTATAATTGAGAAGCTCGATCCCAAAAAACCTTCATTTAGGCCCTCAAAATGATCTCGGAAGTTAAAACTGCTAAAAATAGTAAATTGCCAAAATTGTCAGAAAATTGTTTTGAGCCAGTTGGAAAAGGTGGGTGGCCACCGATATCCACCTAGATCATGGAAAAAACTTCACCTGAAACTAACGGTGGCTCAATAACTAATATTGAAGGTAGCTCTTCTCCTTTCATGGAGGTAACTCTATATTTTATCGTAGTCATGTTTCCATGACCCAGCTAATATAATGCACCAATTGCCACTCAATTTTAAATATGGGGATTTCTCCCCCTACATCTCATACTATATATGAATCATGGTTGTTCTGGTTGTCTTCATGAATACTGGAGCCATTTCTTCAATTACTGGAGTAAGTGTCTTGTCATAGTCTTCTCCCTCTTGCTAGGAGAATCCTCTAGACACACATCAAGATTTGTACATCTACAACATGCTTGATCTGTTTAGATCAATCTTGGAAGTCAATACTGACTTCTCTTCCAGTCTCATGGAAGAATCCATATCCTAGTCTTTCTGACTGGCTTCCTTCTCTTTCACTGAAACAAGGGAATCTTCCCATGAGATTTTATATCTCCTAGAAGTTTATGAAGCTACGAACTAGTATTCTCATGGCATATGTCTCCCAATCCTAGAATTTGTCTCTTCATCTGATCCTTTATGAGATCAGGCTTACTCTTGATTTCTTCTGAGTCTACAAGGACTTCATCATCTCTTACAGGGTATACTTGGTGTTGAATACCAAGTCTAAATATGAAAGTTTGAGTCAGACTTCAAACGAGTTCTGCTTCCCATCAAGGTGGCTTCATGGTCCTTTAAACAAGTCTATTGTGATTTCTTGTTCTAATATTTGGTCATCTTTGGATCCTTATGCTCCTTACAATCAATATCCATATGAGATACTCTGCATTTCAAAAGATAGCTTCTTCTTCATCTTCTTTGGTACATTAATGTATATGGTTGTGTACATAGTATGCTTCATGTCCCATCTAATTTATTGCCTTCTGCAACCTTCACTATAGCTTCCTCGGGGTTATCACATTTGACCTAAAACAAGGTCAACAAAACAATAAGAAAGAACAATACTCTTTTGATAATAGTAAATAAAAAAATAGCACGAACAATCGTCACAATAGCTCCTTTAGAGATTTCACTTGTGACCCGTCTGAAACAAGGATCAAAAGTAAGAAACACAATACTAAATGAGATCAAAACTCTTCTAGTGTTGTAATCAAGCATTCATCCAATGTAACCTGGAATCAACACAAGAAGTTTCTCCTAGAGGAGATGTTAGTTGTATCTGGTAAATGACTACATTAATCATTTATCTTGATATGCTCACATGCTACCAAGTATAATACTTTTCAAATACTACTACCTCAACTATAGTGTTTACTTGTAATGGGGTAGTTATAAACTTTGTCATGTGCAACTTTGAATCTTATTAACTTAATTAATCAAACATGGAACCTGGAGTCTTGTCCTCAAGAATGAAAGTGTTTCTTTTCTTCCAAGTCTCCTTCACTCAAGATGACAAGTGATTTATTCAACCTGTCTTCTGTACTAAGACAATATGCTATCTTGACAGAAATTTGGGTTAGAGAATAAAATCTATGATCTCAACTTTAATCCATGTAATACCTTGACTTTAATTTTGACCAAAGGTTAGTATGATGGTCATAGCTTCAACATGCAACCTAGATCAAAATAATGTCATAACAAATAGATGCATATCAAAATAATCAAACCTGGGTTGCATTATTCCTATGAATGTGTTGGATCTTGATATCCTTTTGGATCCATGGCAAGAGATCCCTTCTCCTGCAAATACCCTTTAAAGCTTAATAGTTTAAACATATGTGAATACATAGCTCTGATAGTATTTGCAGCTAGTGGCACCATCTGGTAGCAACGGTAATAATTACCAACTCTTAAAAACTTCAAGGGTGGTTGCAACTGGTACTACAGTTGATACTTCAACTGATACTGCAACTAAAATTGATATTGCAACTGATTTTGAAACTGCAATCACAACTGCAACTTAGGGTTTTATGAGGAAACCTAATTTTTCAAACTTCAAATTTTGAAATTTTGATTCAGGGGCTATATGCGCTGAGCTGAGGCGAGTAAGTTGGTGCAGTCAGATTTCTGAAAATCCAGATTTTACCCCTTCAAACTTAACTGGCGGAATTATGGACGGGTACTTCTGGTATTGGTTCTGGTTTTCTGGTACTTCTGGTTTTCTGGTAGTTTTGGTTTTTGGGTACTTCTGGTTTTCGGGTACTTCTAGTTTTCTGGTTTTCTGGTTTTGTGGTACCAGTGAAAACTAGGGTTTCACTTTCTGAGAGTTCTATCCACTGAAAAAGTGTGTTGAAGGTGCCAAAGAGTTCCCTAGGCTAGGACACACTTTTCTAGATGATTTTTAGGCTGAAATTCCTCTTCAATAAAAATCCCTAATTTTCTTGTATGACAACAATGACGTTTTTTTTTATCCAATGAAATATGCTCTCTTCAGCTTAGCTCTGATACCATGTTAAGTTTTTAACTATTATTAGGTTTCTTTCCAATTTACTAGATAACCATAGCATAGGTAGGATCACTGAGAGAAACACAATCACAAGATACACGAAATTTATCCTGGGAAACCCTCATGGGGGAGAAAACCCAACAAAACTTCCTTAATATAGATAGTGAATACAATGCCAAGACAATAAACCAAAACACTAGAGAATATCCAACACTGAGCAATGTGCCTCTCTCTTCCTTCTTCCGACAACCGGCAACTGCAGCTTCCTTCAAACTTGTGCACTAGATGAGTGAACTAAGTGAGTGATCAAATGAGTCATTGGCTTCCTTTATTTATACAAACTAGCAGATGTTGGAAAGGTGTCTCTTCACTGGGTAGGGCCAACTTGTCTTCTTAGTGGTTAAAACCACTTTAATTAGCCTAGGGGGTAACTTCTCAATTTGCATATTATATTTAGGGTTTGACCAATCCACAAAAGGGGATTTGGTCAATTACAATGCCCAACATGATCAATCCACAAAAGGGGATTGATCTAATTAATAGTGACTCAATAAATGAATAGGAATACTCTTTGCAGTTACAATATTTCAACATGTTGCTAACCCATACACATATGACACGAAAATCAATACTATTTATTTTTTCGACAAAACGGTGCTTTTCATAGACATATGCGACCCATTTTTCTTTTCTATATAGTGAGCATCGATTCTCTACCTATGTATAGTGCGCATCGAGGCCATTTTCCTGTACAATGCACACCATGTACCACAATTCGTTTTAAAAAAATCATTGACAACAATAGGGTTGACAAAGTTTGGGATCTCATGCAATGACGCCCCATATGCAACTAAATAAACCCTATAAAAATTTGTTGCTTAAAAAAAGAGGGGAACCAAAAAAAACAACAAGAAAGCTACGGCTTCTAATACCAAAGGTAACTATGAAACCCTTTTTTTTTT
>JASDQU010108453.1:136350-146459 GCA_032191745.1 Picea mariana | reverse complement strand
CTTGTCTTCTTAGTGGTTAAAACCACTTTAATTAGCCTAGGGGGTAACTTCTCAATTTGCATATTATATTTAGGGTTTGACCAATCCACAAAAGGGGATTTGGTCAATTACAATGCCCAACATGATCAATCCACAAAAGGGGATTGATCTAATTAATAGTGACTCAATAAATGAATAGGAATACTCTTTGCAGTTACAATATTTCAACATGTTGCTAACCCATACACATATGACACGAAAATCAATACTATTTATTTTTTCGACAAAACGGTGCTTTTCATAGACATATGCGACCCATTTTTCTTTTCTATATAGTGAGCATCGATTCTCTACCTATGTATAGTGCGCATCGAGGCCATTTTCCTGTACAATGCACACCATGTACCACAATTCGTTTTAAAAAAATCATTGACAACAATAGGGTTGACAAAGTTTGGGATCTCATGCAATGACGCCCCATATGCAACTAAATAAACCCTATAAAAATTTGTTGCTTAAAAAAAGAGGGGAACCAAAAAAAACAACAAGAAAGCTACGGCTTCTAATACCAAAGGTAACTATGAAACCCTTTTTTTTTTTAACATGCATTGAAAATAGTTTGAATCAAATAGGGAAAGATTGAAATGATTAGTAGACTAAAATCACATACCTGAAATTTCTTCTCTACAGATTTGTATGTGCCCTACGGATCCCTTCCAAATTTGGCTCTTCAAAAAAATCCAGCCACTCCAAATTCTTTTGTGGTAAATCTCTCTTCCACAAATCTTCCCTCTAAATTCTGCCAAAAAAATGATATAATGTATAGTGTTTTAATTTATAAACAAATATGTTTTGAAAAGTGAAATTCCCCCTCTTTTTTCACTATGTTTTTTTTCAATTTGTATCTAAAAACACACATTAAACTATATATTTAAAAACAAAATTTATCGTCAAATCGGTGTGCCAGACCGATTAATGTGCCCCGGTGCGTATATACGTAAAAACACATTGATACCAATTTCATCGGAAAAATAGAAATGCAAACCTCTGCTATTAAAATTTATAGATATTTTGTTTTGCAGAGATTCTAACAGAGATAACTATTTGGTGCATTTCATAGTGTAGCACGATGGTGAATTATATAGATAGATAGATAGACACACACACACACACACACAGATGTATCGGTGCATAAAAAAATAATTAAAAGCACTGATAACTTTTAATATCAAAGTCATGCACGTATTGATGATGGTTTTGGCTCCTATTGGAGCTTTTTCTAGCCCGTCACAAATTTCATTTTTAATGCTTTAAATCTAAAAAATGGTTTTCATTTTTCCCTCTGAGATATCGAGATCTCTAAAGCTTTATCACACGAGCAGCGATGATTTTTCTACTCTCGAAACAAGTCCTACCTTTTGTAAAAATGTTTCCTCTTTCTGTTCTACTTCGGGATCTCGCAGGTCGGATACTATAACTCATGTAGTTCACACATCCCGAGCCACGAAACGACGAAATTGTTTTAAATTTTCACTCAAAGACAGTAACGAGGGAAAACGTTTTCCCTAACTCATGATTTCGCGTCGTCGGGGTTTCGCGCCTCGGCGTTCGCCAAACCAAAAAATTTATTGCCATAGCCCCGATAGTCGAGAACACGAGGTCCTTATTTGAGTAACTCATGTCAAGGTTAAGGGTAAAAGCTAAACCGTGGTAAAATATTCTCTTGGCATTTCGCCACTCGGCGTTGTCCTTTTTGAAAGTTTCACCGTCTAAACTCCGACTCGCGAAGTCACAATGCAGTTATAACGTAATTAATTGATCGCTTAATCCAAGATTATTTTTCATTTTAATTAAGTTAGGATTATCGCGATCTCGTGGTTTCGCAGCTCGGCATGTAAATCTCCCAGAAACTTATCTTTGAAACTCTGAGTTACGATATGGCGAATATAATAATTATAAAATTAATCGAGCCCCAAATCACGATTACCTTTTTATTAACCAAATCGATCTTCGCAGTCTCGGATGTTAGAAATTCAAAGTGTTAAAACAAATCCCCAATATAACGAGTACTGAAACATTGATTAACGTTGGTAAGATTGGATTAATTAAGCTAAATCAAAACATATCCCACGTTTCTATGCTTGCATGATTCACGAGGTAGCCTTTTCTCTCCATATGCCAACTGACTTTTAAACCGCCAAAATTTATGACATTAATGAGGAAATAGGGTAAATCTATGAATATAAGATCAGATTTTTACAGCAAAAATTTATTTCTAAATATGATTTGACAGACTTGTTCTGAAAGGTACCGAGTTTTCAAATATATATAAGAGTTGTGGTTTATTACAACAAATCCATTTCATACTACGCAGAGCACATTATATCTGAGTAAACTGACTTCTGTATGTATACGCAGTTCTATCGCAGAAGAGCTAAAATGAAAGCTTCAGCCATGGCTCCGCGAAAAGAATCAAAGGTGAATGTTGAGGTTTCGGGACAAGGCTCAGACAATGTCTCTGATACTTCGCCCCGAAGTATCAACTCAGTCTCGAACTGGTCATATGTTTCAGATATTCTGCAAGCAGAATTGGTGGATTATTCCGACGACTCTGACGACAACGAAAAAGATGATATAACCACCAAGTACAAAATAGTCGTCCAATCCAAAATGCACAGAGTAGCAGCCAGGACACGGTTGCTTCCATATTATGACATGGTCCAATGGGTGTTGGATCATGTGGACATATCGACCAGGACTATCATGAACGAGCAGAAAGTCACCATCAGGACTTTCAGGCTGGAACATCTGCAATCCATGTATAAGTTGCCCACGACGTCTGACCACATATATGGCGCTGAGTTCTTGGACGAGTTCAAGGAGAAGGAATGCATACAGTATGATAAAACCATGTCCAGTTTGATAAAGGATTGGGTTTCGAACACCGCGAAGTTCAGAGCTGATAGCCACGGCATATATTCAATCGCTTCTTTAGAACCGTAGTATAAATATGTAGCCATGATGACATGCAGGTTGTACGGGAGAGAAGACACCTCACATTTTTTTCTTGCGTGGGTGCCTCTAATGTTTCGGGTCACCGAAGGAAGTTCCTTTAATTGGGCAAAGATGCTTTCCGATAGCTTGACCAGTCGTGTCACAGAGTATCGGGCGCAGAAAGAGAATGGGAAGCCATCTTCATTCTTCATGTCCGCATATATTATGGACGCAATTTGTTCTATGACACCATTTCCATTAATGAGCTGGAGTTGGACTCCGGTCGAAGACAAACCCATACATGTATATCATGAAAAATTATGGGAAAACAAAGCGGAAAATTTTGTGTATGAAATTTTTAACTGGGTGTTGGTACCCCTACATGATGGTGCCCCTACATGTCGCCATTTTTGGTCACCCGCCACCCCAGATCTCAGACAGCATAGTAACAAATCTGAGCAGCATAGCAGACTGGTATGTAGAAGCAGAATTTTCATACCTCAGAGTTTTTGGGGCTTCTGTTCACCCGCATGCGCTGCCATTGTTCATTCCCGACAAGTTGGCTTGTCGCGAGGTTGCCCGGCAAATGGTAATTGGCGGTGTAAGCAAAGAACTTAAAGTGTACTCGAAGAAGGTATGGCCATCTTTTCCTATTCATTTGAATTCTTATTCTTTATTAGATTTAGAGCATGCCAAAGCTAAGGCCGCGGCCCTGGAAGACCTAAATTTGGTCTCCATCGAATACAAGAAGCATGATCCACAGAGGGTCGTGAGCAATCATTTGGCCAATTGCGGGCTCAAAAGATTTGAGCATGAGAATTCACCCTCGGATGACATTTTCCGAGGAGCAAGGTCATATGCGAAGATTCTAGCTCGAATACAATCCTTGGAACCCGAGGAAAGAGCCGATGTTTTGAAGTTCCAGGAACATCGACGTAGCTGTCTTCCCACAGTGTTGCAAGGTGAGGGTCCGAGTACGTCAGAGGTGAAACAGAAGGATGCCGAAGGCTCCAAAGATGCGACTCCCGATCAAGGAAAAAACCAAGACGGGGAGGAGCAAACGAAGACACCGGACCCGCCAAAGAAGCAGAGTCCAAAGGCAGAGATAAAGACTCCAAACCCGCCAAAGAAGCAGAGTCCGATCGCTACTCTGGGAAAATCAGCAAAGCAGATCGGAGAACCTATCACATCAGTTACCCCTTTGCATTCGACGTAGGGAAATATTGATGCAGGATGGATAATTAACGAAGAGTTGAGGCCCATAAGAGCAAAAGAACTCCCTCCGAATGAGTTTTTCTTCGACAAGAAGAGAAAGGCAGTAGTGAAAAGGGAATTCTACCAGGAAGGAGAGTGAATTGTCAAGAAATATAAGGTTATAACTGATGGAAAGGACAAGAAGAATGRCCAATTCACCACTGAAATAGCAGGGACACTAGGAGCATATGCCTCGGCAAATCAATTTTCAGTCGGTCTCTTAAAAAACCAACTTAAAAGAAAAAATCKCCTCATTAGGACCCTTGAAGCCAGATTGGCCACAACAATAGAGACTGCTAAAGACCAGGCAAGCATAGGAATAGAGCACGCCAGGTTGGCCGATAAAAATGAGATAGAGATGCTCAAAACTAAGCTCGAGCAAGCACAGCTAGTGGTCTGGGATGGTCGGGTGCAAGTAAGCCAACAAAGGAATTTGATCAACCAGCTACAGGCAAGGGTGGAAATCGATGAGAATGGAATGATAAACATAGGGATGTTCAAATCCCAAGCGGTCAAGATTCGGAGCAGAGTCTCTGAGGCACAGCGAAGCTTGCTCGCCAAGGTAGAAGTGATCTGAGACCACTGTTTGCTAGTCAAGCAGGTTTCGGAGAACTTATCCGCCAGAGAAAGGGAAGCCAGAGCAGCTCAAATCACCTTCCAAGAGGCTGTGATAGCCACGAACAGCAGGGTTTCGAAAAGTACTCCCAGGTTCACCATTTCAAAGCAGACCAGAGGGAACATTCTATTAAAAGAATTGGAGCATAACATCGTCGAAGGCAAGCAGCAAGCCAAAACGATAACTAATTCCTTAGAAGAGGCCTTCAGTTCTATAGACAGTGATCTGCTAGGCATTGACAGTGAAGGTAATGCCGAGACATTGGTGCAGATGAATGTGGAAACTATCTCGCTTGATCTAAAGGAAAAAGAAGAAAGAGATTCGGCCGATATTTCTCAGATGACTATGGTGGATATAGTCCAAGTAGATAAATACATGATTAAACCCAACGCACAATTATGCGCCATCGACATCATAGATGGACAGATGGAAGATAGACTGCAGCAGTTAGCTCGAGAATGCTACTTCTTTGAAGCCAACTGTCAAGCAGAACCGTCGCGACTAATATCTCAACTGGTTGAAAGGTGTGTCGCCTGTACCTAGCTCGTGCGAGAACAAATGTCTGGCACAAAGTGAAGACAGAGAAAGAGAAATGGAGCGATTGCCCTCCTCCCTATCATAACCAAAATTTTGTGACTTTTGAGATTCTATCTTATTTGTAAAATTATATAAATATGGCACAGAAAGAAATAAATAGGGCTGGACCTTTTTGTGTCGATTGTAACAGAGTTTTTTACATTTGAGAGTTAATACAAGCAAATCTGAAGATTCTCAATTCCGTCACGACTGTGTTACAAGTTTTTTTCCTTGTATCTCATATTTCATTTCATTTCATATTCCTAATTGATGTGCTTCATTATAATTTAGTACGACCACTACTATAGCGAATGAATTTTGGTTTTTTGTAATTGGTTACTGTTTTTCCTCTATACCAGCTATCAGCGGGTGTAAGAATAGTCCACATTTGAAGAATTCTACACATATTCTCTGCTACATTGATTATTTCCTTACATTTTTCCTCTTTTGTTTATACGTGAGATTCTCCCTTGATAGGAGCCTTACACTATAGACAACTAAATGTTTTTCTCCCACCTCACACCTTTTATTAAAATATAATACAGTTACAGGAAAGAGCCTTTGATTTGCATCCCTATCTGACTCCTTAGCCGTAAATTCTCTTTACGACCAAATTGAGACAACACTTAATCTCTCTCTGAAGTTTTTCCTACTTTTACTGTTCCTCCATGACTGTCCCTGTACCAACACAGCCCAATATCGAACCAGGATTATCAAACCAAACGCACATTGCCTTGAACCTTTTCGACACTCTTCTTAAAAAAGCTACTAACCGGGTCGAACTTGAACACTCATGGGCAGCCATTGAACAAGATATAACTATCCAGGAGTAGTTGGAAGACAGACAACATCAACGTAGAAATCTTCCCTAGTTTCCTTTGCCGAAGATTGACGTTTCTCCCTTCTCCATCCTTTACCTACTTTCGGATGCCTTGACACTATACTTCTAAGCCTTAAGTACAGACTCAGGAACAACATCTTTCTGGTGCCATTGTCGGGGACCGAAGTTACGAAATCTTTTTCCCTGGGAAAACGACATTTGTTTTTCGTTGAAAGTGTTACCCTTTGATAGTGAACAAAGAGTACACACCTTTTAAGGCTTTCTAATCTTTCACTTGGTGACTCCACAAGTAATAAACTGGCATCTGGTCGAAGGAATACCAGACAAAACCCGGATGGTAAGCAGATTATGCCCGTTACTGATCTCGAAAAAATTCTAAAGGCGAGAGGCTCTCTTAAGCCAACCGCTGCAGTTTACAAACTTAAAACCCCATCACTGAAGACTAAGAGTCCTTCCAAACCCTCAACTTCGCTCAGTCCTCTATTTGATGCTAAAGATTCAACGCCAAGCTGCTCCGAGGTTAGGAGTGATATTTGTCCGACAATCCCCTTAGTACACAAAGGAAAGGGCCCTCTTGAAAGTTCGTCAGCTTTTGACATACCATCTTTCCTTCAGTTGAATATCCCGACTTCACCAAAGTCTGAAGAGTGTGTTACACACTCGGTTTCCACACCCGTCAGTTCTCCTGATTTTGCCTCTTACAAATTCGAGGAACCGAGTCCCCGCGTTCCTTATCTTTCCTCTTCAGATTTTCCTCTTCGCGAAGAAAACAAAGAGTCACTTTTAATTTTCCAAAACCCCCTTTATAACTTTCCATAAATAATGATGGCAGCTTCCATAGGAGGAGGTGGAGGGTTTGTAGGAGGAGGAGGAGGGGGAGGAGCCCCTCTAGGAGGAGCTGGAGGCCAAGGGCCTGCCCCCCCTCGAAGAGTTTTTGCGAAAGTTGCAGCCAGATATGCTCCCTTAGTATTGTCCGTCCCTCTACACAACCTTCCCGAGAATTACATAAAAAATTTACCGAAGTTCACCGGGGAAGGGGATCTGACCGCGGCCGAACATATTAATTTCTTCAATCAATTCGTCGATATCCTGGGTATCGAACATGAGGACGTATATTTGAGACTTCTTGTCCAAACCTTTGAAGGCCAGGTCTGAACTTGGTTTCAGAGCCTACCTGCAGCATCTATCTTGTCTTAAAACGCTTTGGAAGATGCTTTCCTCAGACAATGGGGTGAGAGAAAAGACCATCTATATTATTTAACCGAATTTGGGTCTTTAAGGAAAAAGAGCTCAGAAACAGTCATGGAATTTATTCAACGATTCAACAAATTGTACAATAAAATCCCAGCCGAGGTTAAACCGTCCCAACCCGCGGCCAAAGTGACTTTCATCGGAGCTTTCGAGCCGGATTTTGCACTCCTTTTGCGAGAAAGAAGGGGAGCCACCCTAAACCGAATGCAAGATGATGCGGTAGAAATAGAGTCTAATATGATGGCTTCGGGTAAGCTTAAAGCTAAACTAGAAACTGGAAACCGAGAGACCAAACGCTTTAGAGAACAAGCAGGTCCTTCAAGGTATAATAGATCCACAGACGATAGGGTGGACGATATGGCCAGAGTGATTAAAGAACTGTCAAATAAAATATCCATAATGGAGCTCGAACAAGCCAAAGCTGACTATTTCCCCAAAAAGGATTTCAAGAGGAACCCCAACCCCCCGAACCAACAAAGACAAATAAAAAATGAAGATCAAAAAATACAAGCTCCCTTAAAGAATGAAAATTTTATAGGAGCGAACGATTTTCAAGACTTCGGAGATTCGGATAATGATGTCACGAACTTCGGTGATGACTGCACTCAACCATATCTGAATCGAGAAGACTATGAAAAATCTCTAAACACGCCACGACCATCGAATGAGGGTGAAGAAGGTGATCACACTGATCTCTGTGAATCTCAACCAGAAACTGAGATGATAATGGYTGAGTTTCAACCAAAGTACAACTTAAGATCTAAGAGTAAGCCCACCTCAACTAMTCAACCCAAGAAAATCCTYCAAAGAGGTCAAKMTTATGAGCCTCCTTCRRAAGAGACCTTATTACCCAACARMAAAAYDAAADYRGTAAGMACACAAGAGTCCGAAGTGGAAAAAGTTGAAACCCAAGCACAAGGAACCGAACCAGTAAATAAAGTTACGTCTTCAACCAGGACCATGAGTGATAAAGCGGTCCAGAAAAATAAGTCGGAAAGGAAGGATTTGGAAGTCTCAACCAAAGAAACAGACAAGGTGAGTGGAGCTTTCAGTTTTGAAAATGAGATAAATAAAATTAAGATACCAATCCCTTTGGTAGAATTAGCGAAAAAACCCGTTTATCGGAAGCAAATTACCAAAGTGATGGGTGTCTCTGAGCTAGAAAGCCAGTCTGATGTTTTAAACTTGGAAGATGACAAACCTAACATCACCTTTGGTCCCCATTTCGAAGGGGCCAAAGACACCATTACTCCCTTTTATATCACTCTGAATGTGTATGATCAATTGCTGCATAATTGCATGTTAGACTCCGGAGCCTCCCATAACGTTATGCCTAAGATTTTAATGGACAAGTTGGGTCTCCAGATCACCAGACCTTATGGAGATCTGTACTCTTTTGACTCTAGAAGGGTTAAGTGTATGGGGATGATAAAAGATCTGGTAGTTACCCTGGCGCAGGTCCCGGTTAAGAGTATCCTGATGGATGTGGTTATCGCATATATTCCCCCTAAGTATGGCTTGCTGTTATCTAGGTCATGGGGAGCCAAGTTGGGGGGTTCTCTTCAATTGGACATGACATTTGCCACAATTCCTGTGTTCGGTGATTAATTCACTCGGTTGTACAAAGAAACGAGATTAGCATATACAGTGAGTGACCCTCAAAACCCAAACAATTTCCCTATCTACATTGCGGACCAAGATCTGGGAAATTGCATCTTGTCTTTTGATGATGGTTTAGATGGTTGTCCGGAGGAAATCGATATAGAGCGAGAAGAGTCAAGTCACATGACAGAGGATCTGTGTAGCACCGGTGTCTGGAAAATGTATTTTGACAGTGCTTTATCTTCTAAAGGGGCGGGTGCAGGAGTGCTTCTAGTGGCTCCCGAAGGTAAGTTCATTGTTCCTTTCTCCTACCGACTGCAGTGGGATATAGATTACACTAACAACGTATGTGAATATGAAGCGTTGATCTTAGGATTAGAGGCTACCAAGAAGCTAAATATAAATAACTTAAAGGTATACGGTGATGCAGAGTTAATAGTCAAACAAATAAACCGACAGTTCCTAGCCAAGCATCCCAGATTAAGAACATACAGAAATTGTGCTTGGGATCTCATGGAAAACATTTTCTCATCAGTAAATGTCCACTTTATCCCTCGTGTAGAGAATTTACATGTTGATGCATTGGCAAAAGCAGCTTCAACCTTCTCTCATCCCACAACTTTCAAATTGAAGTATCACATTGAAATCAGATACAAACCCTCTATACCAGACAATATCTGACATTGGCAGGTCTTTGAGGATGACGAACAAATTAAGAAATTTCTTGCAGCAGTGGGTGAATTCTCCGAAACTCATGCAGACCAGGAAAATCAAAATGACCTGATGTGGATCATGCAAGAAGGGGAAGATCCTGAAACCTTTCAAGAAAAAATTGCGCATCATCGTATGTTGGTCCTCAAAAACAACCAGATTCCGAAAGGATTGATTCCTTTAGAAAGACTTTTTAATCAGAACGACGTACCGGTAAAATCCACTTTACAGCCCCAACCAGAAAAAGTGGAGGACTGTGATATAGGAACTGAAAAAGAATCTAGG